>PVHX01012975.1:35606-56911 GCA_004024805.1 Geosciurus inauris | reverse complement strand
AGTGTTTTGAACATGAAGGGGTGCTGTATTTTGTCAAATGCTTTCTCTGCATCAATTGATAGAATCATGTGATTTTTATTTTTAAGTCTATTGATGTGATGGATTACATGTATTGATTTCCGTATGTTGAACCAACCTTGCATCCCTGGAATGAACCCCACTTGATTGTGGTGCACTATTTTTTTAATATGCTTTTGTAGGTGATTTGCCAAAATTTTATTAAGAATTTTTGCATCTATATTCATCAGGGATATTGGTCTGAAGTTTTCCTTTTTTGACATTCCAGTAAATTAGAAAACCCTGAAGACACCGACAAATTCCTAGAGACATATAACCTACCCAAACTGAACCAGGAGGTCATTCATGAATTAAACAGATCAATTACAGACAAGGAAATAGAAGAGGCCATCAAGAGCCTTCCAACCAAGAAAAGCCCTGGACCAGATGGATTCTCAGCTGAGTTCTATAAGACCTATAAAGAAGAACTAACTCCAATACTCCTTAAATTATTCCACGAAATAGAAAGGGAAGGAACCCTTCCAAACTCATTCTATGAGGCTAGTATCACCTTGATTCCAAAACCAGAGAGAGACACGTCAAAAAAGGAAAATACCATCCTTCTTGAGAGGTGGAAGTTCCATGTGCTCTCGAGAGGACCGTGTACTTTGCAGCTGGGGTTGGGGTTGAGGAGGGGCAGATCTGTCCTGTTCACCGGGCCAGCGGGGATAGCATTCTTCAGGCTTCTCTGTCCTTGTGACCTTCCATCCGTTTCTGAGAACCATGCCTCTTCCGTGCTTGTGGATCTGACTGCTGTCCCTGTGGTTCTGTCGGATCTTGCTTGCTGTAGACTGGAGCTCCTCTGCTGGGTACAGAAATACACCGTCCCATCTCCTGTATGAGCTGATTCTTTTAGATCTATGAAAAGATTTAATTTACTCACTAGAAATGTTCTCTCTCCAATCTATTTTCCTGATATTAATATAGCCACTCCAGCTTTCTTATGTTGAATATTAACATTGTGTATTACTTTTCAACTTCCTGATTTTCACTTATTTGTGTCTTTCTATTTAAAATGGCTTTCTTACCTGGGCACATTGGTACATCCCAGAGACCTGGGGCTGAGGCAAAAGTATCACAAGTTTGAGGCCAGTCTCAGTAACTTAGTGTCAAAGCAAAAAGAGCTGGGGGTGTAGCTGAGCAGTATAGTGCCCCTGGGCCCAATCCCCCATATGGAAAAAACAAATAAAATGAGTTTCTTATAGACAGCATATAATTGGGTCTTGCTTATTTATTAAGCCTGGCAATCTCTGCCTATTAATGGAGGGGTGTCCAAGACATTTACATTTAATGTAACTATTGGTAGGGTTGGGCTTAAGTCTTCTACATTGCTGTTTATTTTCTATTTGTCCCATCAGTTTTGTGTTCCTCTTTTGATCTCTCTCTGCCTTCTCTTGGGTTGAGTATTTTTAAAAAATTTTATTGGTGCATCACATACATGACAGTGACATTCTTTGTGACATACCTGTATGTGCACACAACATGACTTGATCAATGTTATTCCCCGGTACTTCCCCTCTCCTTTCTCTCCTCTCAAGTGTTCTCTTTTTCTTTCCCACTCTAACTTCTACATATGAGAGACCATACCAACCCTTGACTTTCTGAGTCAGGCTTATTTTGCTTAACACGGTGTTCTCCAGTTCCATTCATTATCCTGCAAATGATGTAATTTTGGTGGGCTGGGATTGTGGCTCAGTGGAGTGCTTGCTTTGCATGCGGGAGGCACTGGGTTTGATCTTCAGCCCACATATAAATAAATGAATAAATGAAGGTCAATCAACAACTAAAAATTTTTTTTAAAAATGATATAATTTTGTTCTTTATGTCTCAATAAAACTTCATTGTGTACATATACCATATTTTCTTTATCCATTCATCCACTGACAAATGCCTAGGCTGGTTCCATAGTTTGGCTATTGTGAATTATGCTGCTATACACATGGATATGTATGTATTGCTATAGTATGATGACTTTAATTCTTTAGGATAAATACCAAAGAGTGGTATAGCTGGGTCATATAGTGGCTCCATGTCTAGTCTTTCAAGGAACCTCCATATTGATTTCCACAGTAGTTGCACTAATTTACAATTCCACCATGAATGCTAAAGTGTTACTTTTCCCCCCAAGTCCTCTTTAGCATGTATTGTTACTTGTATTCTTTTTTTTAAATATTTTTTTACTTGTTGATGGACCTTTATTTTATTTATTTATATGTGGTGCTAAGAATCGAACCCAGTGCCTCACACATGCTAGGCAGGTGCTCTACCACTGAGCTACAACCCCAGTCCCTACTTGTATTCTTGATGGCTGTCATTCTAACTGGAATGAGATGAAATCTCAGTGTAGTTTTGATTTGCATTTCTCTGGTTGCTAAAGATGTTCCACATTTTACACATATATTTGTTGGCCAATTGTACTTCTTTTTAGAAATGTCTGTTTAGTTCATTTGCCCATTTGTTGACTGGATTATTTGGATGTTTTGGTGTTCCATTTTTAAAGTACTTTATATACTCTGGATGTCAATCTTATCTTCTGTCAGAAGAGTACAGGGGAAAGATCCTCTCCCATTCTGTGGGTTCTTCATAATGTTGTTTCCTTTGCTGTTCAAAAGCTTTTTAATTTGATGCCATCCCACTATTAATTCTCAGTATCATTTCCTGAGGTTTAGGGTCCTACTGCGGAAGTCTTCTGTATGTTGTAGTATTAACCACAGGGTTTCTTCTAGGAGTTGCATACTCTCTGGTCTCATTCCTAGGTCTCTGATCTACTTTCATGTATTGTGAGAGACACAGGTCTAGTTTCAATCTTCTACTTATGGACAACCAGTTTTCCCAGCACCATGTGTTAAAAGGCTGTCCTTTCTCCAATGTATGTTTTTAGCATTTTTGGCAAGGATCAGATGACTGTATCTGTGTGCATCTGTCTCTGTGTCTTCTATCCTATTGCATTGGTCTTCTGTCTACTTTCATGCCAATACCTTCATTCTTGTTGCTGTAGCTCTGGAGTCTCATTTGAGATCAGATATTGTGATGCCACCAGCATGGCTCTTGTTCCTCAGATTTACTTTGACTATTCCGGGTCTTTTATACTCCCATGTGAATTTAAGGACTACTGGTATTTGATGGGGATTACCTTAATCCCATAGATCACTTTTAGTAATATGGTTATTCTAACACTATTATTTTTGACTACCCAAGAACATGGGAGATCTTTCCACCTTCTAAATGTCTTCTTTTGTTTATTTTTTCAGTGTTCTGTAATTTTATTTGTAGAGATCTTTCAACTCCTTGTTTAGATTTATTCCTAGGTGGGTTTTTTTTTTTTTTGAGGTGGTTGTATTTCTTTCATTGGATTCATTATTGGTATATAGAAAAGCTACTGATTTTTTATGTATGTTGATTTTCTTTATCCTACTTTTCTGAATTTGTTCATTAGCTTTAGAAGTCTTCTGGTGGACATTTTGGATCTTCTGAGTATAGGAGCATACCATCTGCAAATGATGCTGATTTGACTTCTTTTTCTATCTGTATCCTTTTTATTTCCTTCTCTTGTCTAATTGCTGTGGCTATAGTCTCAAGTACTATAATTAAATAGAAGTTGTGAGAGTGGACATTCTTGTCTTGTTCCTAATTTTATAGAAAATGCTTTCAGTTTTTTCTCATTCAGTATGATGTTGCCTTTGGGTTCATCATTTACAACTTCTGTGATGTTGAAGTAAGTTCTATCTACCCCCAGTTTCTTTAGGTTTTGTTTTGTTTTTTTACATAAATGGGTACTGGATTTTGTCAAAGGCTTTTTATGCATCTAATGAGATGATCATATGATTTTTGTCCTGTTTCTTCTTATGTGATGTATGACACTTATTGATTTGTGAATGTGGAACATTCTTGCATCCCTGGAATGAAATCAACTTGATCATGATGAATAATGTGTTGTTGAATATGATTTATTAATGATTTATTTGTCAAGCATTTTTGCATCTATGTTCATCAGGGATATTGGTCTGTAGTTTTCTTTCCTTGATGTGTCCTAATCAGGTTTTGGTATTAGGGTGAAACTGCCTTCATAGAATGAATTTTGAAGTGTTCTCTATTTCATGGAATGCTTTGAGGAGCATTGGAATTAGTTCTTTAAAGTACTGGTAGAACTCAGCTGAGAATCCATCTAGTCTAGGAATTTTCTTTGTTGAAGGCTTTTTATTTCTGCATAAATCTCATTGTTTGTTGCTAGTCTGTTTAGGTTTTCTATTATTATCTTGGTTAAATATTGGTAGGTCATATGTGCCTGGAAGTTTATAAATTTCTTATAGATTTTTCAATTTACTGGACTACATGTTTTCAGAAAGTCCCTAATGATCCTCTGGATTTCTGTAATTTCTGTAATGTCTGTTGTGATATCTCCTTTTTCATCTCTATTTTTATTAATTTGGGTCTTTTTCTTTATTTTGCTTACTTTGGCTAAAAGTTTATCAAATTTGTTTATCTTTTCAAATAAACAATCCTTTGTTATGCAGATCCTTTGTACTTTTTTAGTTTTTAAATTTGTTCTAATTAGTTATGCATGACGGTGGAATGCATTTTGACACATTGTACACAAATGGTGATACTTTGTACTTTAAAAAATCCTTTATTGCATTAATTTTGGCTCTTATCTTAATTATTCCCTTTATTCTATGACTTTTTATAAGACCTTGGGTTCACCATTAAGTTATTTAAGATCTTTCTGAATTTTTTTTTTTTTTTTTGGTACTGGAGATTGAACTCAGGGACACTCAACCACTGAGCCACATCACTAGACATATTTTGCAATTTATGTAGGGACTCAGAGTCCCACTGAGTTGCTTAGCGCCTCACTGTTGCTGAGGCTGGCTTTGAACTCACGATTCTCCTGTCTCAGCCTCCCAAAGTGCTGGGATTACAGGCTTGTGCCACCGCACCTGGCTCTTTCTGAATTTTTTAATGTGGGCACTCACAGCTAAACTTTCCTTTGGGAATCACCTTTATGGTCTTCCAGAGATTCTGGTATGTTACACCTCTATTTTGTTTGATTATAAAAATTTTAAAAATGTTCCCCTGATTCCTTTGATGACCCATTCATAGTTCAAAAGTGTAATGCTCAATATTCTCTTTCCATAGTTTTTATAGTTTTTCTTGATGTTGATTTCTAATTTCATTTTATTATGATCCGATAAGATGCAAGGAATTATATCAACTCTTTTTTATTTGCTAAGACTTGCTTTGTGGCCTATAATGTGGTCCATTTTGGAAAAAGTTCCATAAGCATCTTAATTGTTGTTGGATGAAATAATCCGTAGATATCTTTTTGGTCCATTTGATTTGTAGTTTGTTTTAGGTCTGAAGTGTCTGCTGATTTTATGCTGATTTTATGTCTGGATGACCTATCTACTGTTGAAAGAGGTGTGTCAAAATCATTCGGTATTATTGTATTTGCATATAACTGACCTTTTATGTTGAATAGTGTTTGTTGCAGGAAATCAGGTGTGCTGACATTTGGGGTGCAAACACTTACTATCATGTCTTCTTGTTGCCACATTCCCTTTACCAATGTGTAGTTACCTTCTTTGTCTCTTGATTACTTTTGACTTGAAGTCTGCTGTCTTGGATATGAGAATAGCTACCCGGCTTTCTTTCAGATTCCATTAGAATCTGAATCCCTTTTCAGTCTTTGCACTCTCAGTCTGTGGGTGTCTTTGCTGGTGAGGTGTGTTTCTTACAGGAAACATATAGTTTGGTCTTGTTTTTTAACCCAACCTGACCAGCCTATGTCTTTTTTTTTTAAGTGTGCACTTTTTTTTTACCTTTACTTTTTTTTTTAATCTTATTTTTTAGTTGTAGGTGGACAGAATATCTTTATTTTATTTTTATGTGGTGCTGAGGGTCGAACCCAGTGCCTCACGTGTGCTAGGTGAGCACACTACCACTGCGCCATAACCCCAGCCCACCTTAAATTATTTTTATGTGGTGCTGAAGATCAAACTCAGTGCCTCACATGTGCGAGGCAACTGCTCTACAACAGAGCCACAACCCCAATCCTAGCCTATGTCTTTTAATTGGTGAATTGAGAGTATTTACATTCAGTGTTGCCATAGAGAAGTATTGATTATCTCCCGCCATTGTGATTTATTGCTGATGTTTAATTTCATCCTAATTCTTATTTGTTTAATTACCCTCCTAATGGGATTTGTTTTTTCTTGAGCTGTTTTTATCTGTTTTTATCTTCCACAATGCTCTTAGTAGTCATGAATGCTTAGTAGTCTTTTAATGCTTTTTTATTTTTGAGGTTTTTATTTCTTATTTGGTTTTGAAGAAAAACTTTGGTGGATATAGGAGTAATTGACAATTATTTGCTTTCAGGGCTCCAATTTGCATTATTGTGAAGCTTCCTGAATCTTAGGTTTTCTGATGAGAAATCAGAAGTTATTCTGATTGATTTACCTCTAAATGTGACCCGAAGTTTCTCTGGAGGCTTTTACAATTCTATCTGTATTCTGTATATTTGGTATTTTAATCATAGTATTAAGGCAGATGGACACGCAGGGAGAGAGAAAGGAAACACTTACTAGGGAGGACCTGGGTCTATGAGCAAGACCAGCCATGCTCGTCTTTTTATTTAGATGAACATAACCTCCAGCATATTCTTGTGACAGATTAGAACAAAAACACAACCAACTTAAACGTCAGCAGATTCAAAGACTCACGCAATGTGCCTACAACTGATTGACGGCTGTACTGCTTAACCAAGAACAATCATTCTGACCCAGAATAGCAAATGATTGATTTGATTTTCACACAAGCTTGCCTGAGAACATGCGCTTTCTTCCCAGGAGACCCTGCTGTAATCAGTGAGCTCACCCCTGGCTGTGCGGCGCCTCCTCTTCCCAAGGGGCAGGCCTGCACCCGGCCTCGGGCGTGGTGCTCAGCGCTGCTGCCCTTGAATAAACCCTTCCTGTGCTTTGTTGTAACATGTCCTGAAATCTTTTCTTGGTACAATCCAAGAGCCTGCCCAGGCCCAGCTAAGTTCCCACTGGCCGGCAGCTGCTTGCTGGCCCATCAAGTGACAGTATGTTGGGAAGCTGCCCTTTGGTGCTGTCCGTCTGGGTTCCCAATGTCTCTGGTATCTGGTGCTCATCTTATTTCCAAGATTCAGAACATTTTCTGCTATTATTTCACTCAACAGATCATCAGGGACGTTGGCCTGCATCTCTGTTCTTTCCTCGATGCCAACACGTTTTCAGTTCGGTCTAATGTCTGAATCCCTGCATATTCTCATCAGTTTATTTTTCCCTTTAATCCTGTCTGAATATCCAAGGCCAGTCACCTTGCCTTTGAGTTCCGTGATTCTGCTTTCTACTTGACCTGAGCTATCAGAGAGACTTCTGAATGTTTTGTTTGACTCACTGGGCCTTTCATTCCTCAGGTTTCTGGGGGGTTCTTTTCAGGACACCTCCTTATTCAGATGCTCTTTCACAGCCTGCACCTTCTACCCTAGTCCATTTCTTACATCTTCCTTTAATTCATTAATCATTTTAAAGTCAACTTTTTGGATTCTTTGGGATTTCATCCACTCTGATGTTTGTGGCCTTGGTTCTTGGGGGGCATCAACTGGCCTGTTCCCTTATGTTTTCGGAGGTCCTACATTTGTACATCTGTCGTGATGGATTCCTTTCTTTTTTATGTGAGGGTCTTTTATTGAACTTATCTTTAAGCCTGGGCTGGGGGTGTATCTTAGCTTCAACCCATACGATCAGCACAATCGAAGTGCTAAGTTCCACCACCAGTACCAGTCCGAGAGGAGAGAGCAGCAGCCAGTAGCGGTGGTCATTGAAGGGCAGAGCACACATCAACACACTGTAGAAGTCACCAGGGATTGCTGTGACTCCGTTAACCAATGAGAAAGCTGGGTGAAACACAGAATAGACGGAAAGGATTGGGTATTAATGATTGGATATTAAATTGATTTGAAAGCAGGGATAAAAATAAAGAGGAAAAAGGTAAAAAGGGAACAAAAACCAAAGGAGACAAAGAGAAACAACTGGTAGAGGGAGGAGACAGAGGCAGAGCGAGGAGAGGAGGCAGAGGGGAAGGGGCTGGAGAGCGCAGGGCTGCTGGGAGGATGCTGCCAGCTGGCAGAGCTCCTTAAACTGGGAGAACTGACAAAACCCAAGGAGGGAGACTCACACTGCCCCAGAGCACCTCCCGCAGCAGCGGCCACAGAAAGTCCACCTGGCTTCTTGCTGGTCTTCCATGGAGACCTTTCTGTCCAGGGTCTGACTTGATGAGCTCCACCTGTGCAGATGCTCGGGCAACGAGCACCGCTTGGTGTTTGCTCTCGGCTCTGGCCCGGACGGGTCACACCTGGTGTGAGGGGAGCTGGCGCTGAGCTCGGCCATTCCTTGCTGGCGGCCAGTGCTGGGGGCCTGCTGCCTGGTGCAGAGCACAACCTCTCCTCCGCTGGCTTGGCTGTGGTGCTGGGACAGGAGTGTGGCTCGCAGTGCTGCTGTCCGGGCGGCCTGGCACGGCTCAGGCTGGAGTGGCACCCCTGGTTCTCAGGCTCAGTCTGTGTGCTGGGGGAGGCGTGTGGGGAGCACCTAGGGTGTGTCTGTGTACCCTCCAGACCTTCCTGTGGGACATGAGTCAGGATGTTCCAGAGCCACCACTTCCCATCGGCCGAGTGTTGTTTAGGATTCCGTCGTGCTTCCGTTACGGGCGTCAGGAGTTGTAGCTCCGGCTTTGTCTCATTTGACAAGTTGCTTGAGGCTTAGAGCATGCCTCCTCAGCTCCTCCCAGCCTGCCTGTTTGCACCACGTCCCTCGCAGTCGTGTGCCACCTGCCTTTCTGTACACCACCACCACAGTTCAGTCACCACCGCACTGGGGGTCCTGGGATCACATCACCTGTGACACGTGGCCATCTTAGTCGGTGCACTCCATGACGTCTGCCTGACCATGTGCTCCTCAGCGGGTCCCCGCTAGACTCGATTTGAATCTGTTATGGCTTAGACATTAAGTGTCCCCCGAACGCTCAGGTACGAGACAGTGCAAGAATGGTCAGAGAGCATTGTGTCCAATGAACATTCTGCTGTGCCTTTTAGTTTTCTTCCTGTTTCTTATGCTTGGTTTTCTTGAGTTTCTTGTGTTTACAGTTTTTTATTTTTCATCATATTTGAAAAATATTCAGACATTCTTTCTTTTGGTACTGGGGATTGAACTCAGGGGTACTCAACCACTGAGCCACATCACAGCCCCATTTTGTATTTCATTTAGAGACAGGGTCTCACTGAGTTGTTTAGCACCTCACTTTTTGCTGAGGCTGGCCTTGACCTTGAGATCCTCCTGTCTCAGCCTCCTGAGCTGTGGGATGACAAGCGTGTGCCCCTGTGCCCGGCCAGATGTTATTTCTTTTTTGTGGTGCTGGGGATTAGAACCCAGGGCCTTGTGCATGCAAGGCAAGCACTCTACCAACTGAGCTGTCTCTCCAGTTCCCCTGGTGTTATTTCTTAAAACCTCTTTCCCTGCCTCCTTCTCATCTCTGTTAGAGGGCTTCTACTTAAACATGGCTGGGGCCACTGGAAGCTCTGTGTGCTCACTGAGGCTCTGTTCTTATTTTATTTTGGATACAGGGTCTCCCTGTGTTGCCCAGGCTGCCTCAAATTCCTGGGCTCAAGTGATCCTCCTGCCTCAGCCTCCAAAGTAGCTGGGACCAGTGTGCACCAAACCCAACAAGAACAGTATGCAAAATGTTTGCTTACGCGAAAAAATAGAAAACAGGAAAAAATAGGCACTTCACATAAAAGAAAACCCAAAGTCTGTAAGGATATGAAAGGGTATTCAATGACATTAGTCATTGGGAAAATGCAAACAACCCTGTCCCAGAGCAGCTAAAACTACAAACCTGTGCAGTGAGAGTGTGACCCGAGTGGGCTCCACTTTTCTGTGGACGTGCAAATGGAACGGTCCTTTGGAGAGCCGGCCTGGCAGCCTCGACCAGAGCTGAGCATGTGCTGTGGTCGATGCAGAGGCAAGCAGACGCGTCTGTCGGCAGCCGCCCAGGAGGGCAAGCCTTGCCTATTCAGGCCCGGGGCACCCCGTGGGATGGACAACAGCAGGGCAGGGAGCTGCTGGTCCTGCGGCCCACATCCCTCGTGTCACGTGTTCTGGGGCGGGTGTGACGAGCTCCGTGCACATCAGTGCCCAGCACCGCTGCACTCACCCTGGACTTCCCGGGGCTCAGCAGATGCACCTCTCCAAGCACTGCTGCCTGTCCTTCCTCCAGGCCCTGTGCCTGCTGGGCTTCCTGGTGAATGCAGCAGGTGGGCCTCCGTGTCCTCCCCAAGGCCTGATAACCACCAGAGTGGCTTCCATGGGGCCAGAGAGCCCTGGTGCTGCTCCCGCTGCTCCGGGCTGTGGGTGAGCTCTGGAGCAGCCTCTTCCCAGGAGGAGTGCAGCATGCGAGGCAGAGGGCACCTCTGAGTAGCAGCAGCCTCCAGTGGGGACCGCCCTGCACTGCGTCAGAACCCACCTGCCCGGTGGCCCTGGTCTGCCTCCACAAGGCTGTCACCTACAGACACGGCTCTCAAGGTGCCAGAGCTCTCCAAGGCCGACGTGCGTCCGAGTGCTTCCTGAGGACCCCTCTGCCCATCCCAGCATGTCAGTTGTGCAGAAAGTGGTGAGAGCAAAGTGTGGGCACATGGCACCAGCCTCCCAGCAGAGGGGTCAGACCATCAGTCTCTGAGGGATCCCAACTGGTGCTCAGGAGCCCTCCGGCCTCCCAAGGTGCCAGCGGGGTGCTCATGACAACGGTGCTCATTCCTAAACTGCCCGAGGACAGGTCAGCATGAGCACTCTGCGGAGGCCAGACCAGCACGCAAGCTGCACCTCGATGCCCAAGGACCTGCGTCCCCTCCTCCAAACTCCCTTCCACAGACCTGCTTAAGGGAAAGCAGCACCCAAACACCCTGCCACATCCTGCCCAGGCCCGTGGTGCCCTCACGAGGAGCAGCCACGACAGGCTGGCTGTCGGTGTGGCACAGGACGGACAGATGGCGAAGAGCCAGCTGCTCTGTGGTGATGCTAACAAGGCTGGCACAATGGCCTGTGGGGCAGCTGAAGTCAGGGGTGTGGTGCTCCTGTGACAAGATGGGCAGGTGAACTCCTACAGCTCTGCTACTGGGAGCACCAGAGGTCAGAGGGTTTCCGACCGCCTCTTGGGCTTCCAATGAAGAGGCAGTTCCACACGCCACTCCCGTGGGAGCTGGCCATGGGGACATCCCCAGAGGGGCAGCAATGGTGTGACCAGCATGGTGGGCTCAGGCCAAGCCGGCTGCTCTGCTCACCAGTGAGCCCGAACCGCTTTGCCCTAGGAGTCTCTGAAATCCACAGGCATAGAAGAGCCCCGGGCGGGAGGCCGGGGTGGGAGGCCGGGGCTCCCTACATTCCTGGTGCAACACACCCCAGGAGCTCCAGCCCAGGCAGGTGGGAGTGTGTCATAACAGGAAGTCCCTGCAGCCAGTCCCAGCAGCTGGGGACCGCCACCCCCAGCTGTGGCTGTGCAGGCTCCTGCCCAGCCCCCTCCCATGGGGGTTCTTCCCTGGGCCCCCAGCCCACCTGCTATCCCAGGTGCCTTGTGCAGCTGTGCTGCTGGGGTCACTCATAAAGCCCCCGGGGGAGTGGCTCCCCTGTGGAGCACTACCACTCTGCACACTGCTGGCAAACTGCATTTCCTTCCAGCAACAGAGGAAGGTTTCCAATACCTAGTTTCACCTGTGGATTCCTGGTGAGCACCCAGATTTGCCTGGGTGAGCGGGACCCACACGTGCCCCACTCAGCAGGGCTCCGGGGTGCCAGCCGTGAGCGGCTGGCCTGGCCGGCTGGCCTGCACAGGAAGCTGCAGGGCAACTGTTCGGGATGGAGCTGCAGCTGGGTGTGCGGACCCCACCTGGAGGCAGTTCCTCAGGACCCTGGATCCACACAGGGTCTCAGGAGACCTGCATACCTGCCATTCCCACCTCTGAAGCACACCTGCCTATTCTACCTCCTGCTCCAGGGCATTTCTCCAGTCAGGACTGCTCAACCCTCGCCTAAGGAACACCACAAAGGCTGCGGAGGCCGTCTCCTCCTTTCAGTGCATAAACACACCCCCCTCCTGTAAATCCTGAGGAAGGTTCAACTGAAGTATCTGAAATGCTTTCCATGTCAATCCTGGTCAAGAAAATTGTCACAGCCAGAGAAATTTATTTTAAAATAGAAACATACATACATGAAGCTTAAAACAATCAAAATTTCAAACAAAAGGGGAAAAAAGAGCCATTTGATCCCAGAGTCCACATGGAGTGCATTTCCATGTGCACGTGAAATTCACATAGGAGCACTTAAAAAACAACTTGAAATGGAAATCCAACATCCTCCCTGCCAAAGAGGCCTCCGGTGTCTGTCGGGATTGTGGAGGACACCAGAGAGACCCATGGTCACTCCTGTGCTGAGGGCCGCATATGACCACTAGTGCTGGCCTCTGTGACCATGTGTGACACCTGTTCACGTGGGTGGGGGCGTAGTTAGTGCTTCTGGCTCCTTCCAAACAGATGGAAGGGGAGCTTAGAAGATGCTGGGAGACGTTCAGAGGGATTTGGCAATGCAGAGGGTGTATCTAGAAAGTCCCAGCTTCCAGGACACCCACTGGTGGCCACATCCTGTCCTGCGTGGCAGCCCCAGGGCCCAGGCCGAGGCTCAGTCTGCGTGGGGTTTCCGCTTGGGCTGCTCCTCGTAGGACTCCCCAAACTCATTCATTCTGCTCTTATCCACAGGATAAAGCCTGCAATGACAGGTGAGGGAGCACTAGCCAGGGCTCCCAGGCGCTGCTCGCCCTGAGCACAGGCCTTGGGCAGAGGAGCCACCAGGGGCCTGGGCACTGGGCTGTCTCGCCCCTTCTCTGATGTATTTCCGTGCCAAGAAAGGAGCCCAGCTGACCGCAAAGAGGATGGCAGTCCTGGAGCAGGACGGGCCAGAGGGACCTCCCCGTGGAGAACTGAAAACTACACAGATGCAAAGGCCAACAGCTAACGCTCAGGGATACTGTCCCCCATCCCCAGCCCCAGCCCAGCTCTAAGCACCCTGCAAGTGGTCACTTCCTCTCATCCGCAGACCCTGGGGATGCTGACAACACTGCCACTGGTTCGAGTAAAAATGGTAAGGGAGGCCCACGGGGCTGGCTACCCGACACTGCGTTGTGAAGGTAACACAGGCTTCAGCTTTAGCTGACCCCCTTCCCACCCAATCCCCAGGGTACTGACTGAACATGGCTTGTGCATGGACTCTGCAGCCCCGAGGGCCGCCTCTGCGCTGTGTCTGAGCGCACACACTCTACCCTCAGCTGTGTTAGGAACCAAGGGTGGCTGAACCCAGGGCAAGCTGGCAGCTTGGCAGGGGGCAGCTGCAGGCTGCACTCTCCAGGACATGCAGGTGTGCACACCACCCAATGAGCACAGGCCACTGGTGTGGCTGCAGTGGGGGAACACAGAGAGCAGTTGGCACACTGGGTGGGAGGGAGCTGGGAGCAGGGACCTGGAGGGCTGGGGGAGCCTGGTGGCTACCACTGGGAAACAGATTATCCCAGAGAAGCCCTTTCCTTGCTCAGGACACAGGGAGGGACAGATACTGCCGGTGTTCTCACTGATCTCTGTGGAGGTGCAAGGCACAGACCCCTCACAGGCACGGCTACCCCAGGAAGCCCCAAATCCTGCACAGTGCAGAGGTAGGTGCCTAGGAGGGGCCGGGGGCCAGGGCTAAGCACCTGCATCTCAGCCTCTAGGAGGCTGTCCTGGGCCAACTGGGCCATCACGGCTGGTGCTTATGGGTGTGGCCAGTGGCCAGTGCTCAGAAGGAGTCCTTTGGGAGAACCACTGCCAGCTACCTGTAGGGTACACAGCCCAGCAGCCCAGAGCCTGTCCATGCTGGAGATTCGTGACTGCCTGCCACTTTATTTAAAAAATTTTTTAAATGTTTAAATTTTTTCTTAGTTGTAAATGGACAGTCCATTTTATTTACCTTTATGTGGTGCTGAGGATGGATATCCAGTGCCTCACACGTGCTAGACAAGCGCTTTGTGGTGGAGCCCCAGCCGAGCCCGAGCCTCAGCCCAGCCCCTGCCACACACTGGAAACCCAGCATGGGGCCAGGACAAGGTGCTTAAGGGGGTGCTAAACAGACCCCAGGCGGCACGCAGCGCTGCTGCACCCTTGAGACAAGCAGGGCGAGTGATCCCTGGCCTTGTCCATCACCGGCGCCTGCAAGCCTAGCATACATGACGCAGGAAAACCACCTGCGAATGTGCCTGCCCCCTGGACAAATGCTCAAGGGCCTCCACCCAGAAGAGGCACAGCAGTGCTCGCCCACTCACCACCGCTGGTAGAGGTAAACCAGAAACACCACATCGTCCCTGAAGCAGGCCAGCCGGTGGGACGTGGGCATGGTGATGATGAAGGCAAAGACGTCGTCGATGAAGGTGTTGAAAGCCTGTGGAGCCCGTGGGAGGAGAGGCTGACACAGGGCTGGATCCCGTCACTCCCTGCGCCCCGAGTCAGTCAGGTGCTTCATGCAGACGCAGGGCCTGTTGCTGTGATGCTCACAGCATGATCAGAGGCAGAAACCAGCAAGCCAACACCGCTACAGCCCGCAGCCCAGGAGCCCACGTGCCCCACCCCGGCTCTCCACATCTGGAACCCAAGGCTGCTGGACACTAGAGCAGCCCTTCTTGGGGCTTCCGGCCTGGTCACTCAGCTTCACCCGTGGGTTCAGGGTGCTGCCGCAGGCTGCCCAGGAGGCTCCAGGCTACGCCCACCTGCTCTGCAATGCTGCTGAGGCGGGACATGGCCTTTCACCCAACAAAGCTCCCCTTCCCAGGGCAGTGGGAGCCAAGGGCCTCAGCCAAGCGCCTGGGGCAGGGGGGCCCATCCACACACGCAGTGGGGCTCAGACATGGCACTTGCCTTGTAGGTGAAGGCCTTCCAGGGAAGATGCGCCACAGACTTCATCTGCGACAGAGAGGTGGCCAAGGTCAGTCAGGGGCAACAGAAGACAGCCCTGCCTGAGCGGACACGGGCAGGCCTTACCTTGTAGTTCACGAAGAGCTGGGGCAGCATGAAGAGGAAGCCGAAAGCGTAGACGCCTGTGGGAACAGAGCTGAGCTGAGGAGCCGAAGCCCCTTCTGCCCGCTTTGCCCGCTGTGCCCAGAAGCCTGTCAGCCAGGCGACAGCAGCGCACTCACTGGCCGGCAAACTGGCCAGAAGCCAAGCAAGACACCTTGATGGGTGGCCCTGAGCTTCTGCCCACGGGGACCAAGCAAATGGGGTGCTAGGGCATCTAGGGGCCGTGAGGACACAGCCCCACAGGGCCCATGCCCTAGGAGTGCAGCAGGCAGGACACACACAGCAACCCCCAAGACGGGAGGGCCACCCTGAGCCTGGTGTGGCACACAGGCTGTATGGGGCTGGTGTTCCGGATGCCTGCTTTCTCATTTCCACACAGAAGGGAACGACAGGCCATGTGCTCGAGGATGCAAGTCCTGGGGTATCTGGTGCCTGACGCTCAGGCACAGCAGAACACTGGCCGCTGCAGAGGTACCTGAACAGACGTGGTACCGGTCACACTGGGTCACAGGCGGAAGCAAGAAAAGTGGCACCTGCTATAAACACTGTGACTGGAGTGGGAACCAAAGACTCACCATTCACGAAGCTGTTGATGAGCCAAGAATACCAGCTGCAACAGAAAGCAAGGATGGAGACCCTCAGGAAAGCCCGGCTCCTCGGCCACGGGAAGAGTGCTAACTTGACAAAAAACCACCTTCCCTCAACAGCCCTCTCATGAACACCCAAGCACCTGTGGCCAGCGGGGTGGCTCAAATGGTATCAGCAGGCCCTGCTGACCAGGGAGGCCAAGCTCTCCCTCCTTGTTCCACATGAAGTGTGGACCCTTCCCAGGAGCCTGGTCAGACCAAAGTCTCTGCAAACAAAACCCTCTTCACCAACGCCGGCTCAGATGCAGGAGAGGCGCCTCTGCAGCTCCCATTCCTACAGGACTCCCAAGGAGCTGCACAGCCAGCTGCCCGTGCAGAGCTCTTGACATAGCAGCCCTGGCCAGGGCCACGCCACCTGCCCTGGCCCACTTGGCCCAGCCCCTCTGCAGGCTGACATCCAGCAAAGCAGCCAAGCGGCTGGTATCAGCCTTTTCCTTTTCCACACTGTCCTACCTCTGTGCTCAACAGTGGTGCTGCAGCAGGGACATCTACACTTCCTGGGCTGGAAGGGACAGCTGTGTCCACCACCTGGGGTGTAGGAGCCAGGGACGCCTCAGCCTTGCAGCCCAGGCTGTGCCTGCACTTCTAGGACCCGCTCCCATGAGCACTCAGGACCCCAAGGGGAGGCAGACATCCCTGTGATGTAGGGATGTCTGCCTCCCCTTGGGGTCCTGAGTGCTCATGGGGTTCCTGACATCCCCACATCACAGAGGAGAGGAGGCCAGAGCCAAAGGCCCAGCACCAGGGACAGGAAGCTCGCCACTGGGCAAGCTGCTGAGCCCAGTACTGCAGGTGGGCTGTTCGGATGAAGTGCACTCCACCTTTTGTACTTGATGTTCAGGAGTGAGTAGACGGCGCCCCCAACACAGAGCGGGTAGAGCAGGTATGACAGGTACTTCATGGCCTGTGAAGGACAAAGGAAACTCCCAGTGAACGTTCCACGTCTCAGATGCCTCTGTGGACGTGTCACTGCAAGTTTAGGACAGTGGCCCTGCCACAGTGTGGCAAAGGCGCTACACATTACGATGCTCTGCCCAAACCACCGGGCCTGGGGCCCAAGGGAGGACCTGAGCAGAGCCTACTGCTGACTCAGGACACGCACACAGACAAACAGAGGACTGTGAGCACAGGAAGGGGTCCAGACTCCCGAGAACCCCGCTGAGGCTACTGGCCATGAGATGCAGTCTTGTCACCAAATGTGTTCTTCCAAATTGAGCTCGGTCACAATTTCAACAAAGACTGAAATATACGCTGATGAGCATTAAAGCAGAAAACTAAAACTGTTTCTGTGCAGAAATGCCTGTGAGATTTGACATCTCCAGCTCCCCAGCAGCCATGCACAAACCAGCTGGCCACTGGGACAGCGGCACAGATGACCTTCCCAGCTGCACAGGTGATGCACGGGGCTTGACCTGCAAGGGCGGGAGCTGGGGAGTTCCTGTGAGGCCCTCCTTCCCCAGTAAGAAGTACAAGCCCATGTGTGCATCCTCGGGTCCCTGCTCAGCACGGGCCGTAACCCTCCCAGGGGACAATTCCCTGGTAAGTTCTAGGGCTCAGCTGCTCTGGGTTAGACTGTCCTCGGGCTTACCTGCGTATCATATTCCTCGGTCTTCCTTTCAGAGTCACTGTAGGTGCCAAACTGTTGAAGGTCAAATACAACAATGTTACCTGACTCAGCAAGGACGCTCAGCACAGGCCAGAATGGAGCCAGGGAAGGTGTCATGGCCACGGGCACCCTCGATCCAGGCAGTGACCCCCAACCCAGCACCCCAGCAGGCCTCAGTCCAGGCTGCCGGGGACAGGACTGGGACTGCATGCACGGTGCCTACCTTGTGTTGCCCTGGGCTGTGCAGGCCACCTCTGGGGCCTCTTGGGCCGCTTCCCACTCCCAGAGCTGCTGGTTTCAGTGGGAACACTGACACTCTAAGGTCAGGGAAGGTAGAGAAGCCACTGGACTACATGGGCAATATCATCCTGTCTCAGCCTGGGAGCGGGGTCATGTGACTTCCGAGGGCCAAGGCAGTCAAGGTCCCCAGAGCACAGTGCCGTCAGCAGGCCAACTCTGCAGCACTGCGTTCCCAGGAGACTGACCAACATCTGGCCTGGGTCTGGGCAGCTGTGGGAATGCATGCCAGCCGTGGTGACACAGCACCTCAGCCTGCAGACCAGCACATCCCTTCCTGCAGGCTTGCTCGGGGATGGAGGTGTGGCCACTGCTTTTAATGAAGTTGACACTAGGCTTCCTGACCAAGGAATCATTAGGGAAGAAAAATTAGCAATTCACGAAGAAGCCACCACCAGCCCTGTCCACGCCATCAGCTGGGAGCTGCAGGGAAGCGGGGTCTGAGTGCCCAGCCCATGACAACCCTGTCTTCAGAGAGCTGAACTGACTGGGGACGTGACCAAGAAACCCTCAGAGGAAAGCCTGCCGAGTGTGAGGAGACTAGGAGGAAGTAGAGGCCACATCTGGGAGCGGCCAGTGAGCTGTGGGGCCTTACCTGGAACGCGGGCCTCAAGCCTCTCCAGGCGACCGTCATTTTCAACGCCTTTTTCACTTTCCAAAGCTACAGGGAGAAAATGAAACCTGCATGTTTACGATTCTTAGATGCCGGAGTGAACGAGCTGGACAGGAAGGGACGAGACCCTCGCGGGGGCACTTTATAGCCCCTTTCTGCCCGCCTGCAGCTCCTCCTCCCTCCACCTCATGGGTTCTACACCTGTACTCGGGTCACCTGCCAGGTGGACCTGCAGCCACCACTCAGCAGGCTTGATACCACTCCAGCTTGCCCCAAACTGACCCGAACTCCTTGCTCCTAGTGCCCAGGCCGGCCCTGAGCTTGCTGCTGCACTCCCTGGACGCACTCCCTCCTGGATATCCTTACTGCAACCTGGGCCAGCAGCACTTACTGAGGTCAGGCTAGCATGCTGGGAGGTGGGTGGTCACTGCTGTGAAGCTCCAGTATCACCGAGGCTGTGCCTCTTCAGCCAGCACCTGCAGCCACGAGAGCCAGGCCCACAAGGGGGGCTCCCGACTCTGATGGCCAGGCTTCTCAAAAAAGGGCCGCCTGG
The DNA here is from genome assembly GCA_004024805.1 of Geosciurus inauris. NCBI lineage: Eukaryota > Metazoa > Chordata > Mammalia > Rodentia > Sciuridae > Geosciurus > Geosciurus inauris. The sequence goes on along the minus strand of PVHX01012975.1, from coordinate 37,978 downwards.
GTCTTCTTCCTGTGCCCAGCCCAGGTCTTTCAAAGCCCCTTCCCACAAAGGGCCAAACCACAGTGACAATTTACTCAAGCTACCCTCCACATGGCCGTCCTGTCTCAAATCCCAGCCAAACTCCTCGAGGCCACACAGGGGGCTTGCCGCTCATCAAGTGTGTTAACACAAGTCCTGCCTGATGGACGGCACTGCACGAGTCTGTGCAGAGACACCGTCCCTGCACGTGGCCACACTGCTGCGTGCCCACCACACTTCCACAGTACGGAGCCTGCTCGGTGAGCCTGCCAGTGCTCAGGGCAGGGTGCGGGTCCTTGCAGAGCCTTGTGCTTCAAGAATCAGGCAGCTGACCGTGCACTGACGGACGTCTTTGGGCCTCACAAGCCCATGTCTACCCAGAGCTCGGCGGTGCCCAGACTCACCTCGATGGCAGCCCCGATGCCGGCTGGGACCAGCACCAGCAGGCTCGTCTGCTCATCCAGCAGGAACAGGAAGATGACCACGGTGCTGAAGCAGCGCCAGAGCACTGGGGACACAGTGGCCACAGTAAGGCAGTGCCAAGCCCACTGGCACAGACCCTGCTTGCCACCCAGCCGCCCAGAGCTCTGAATGCCCCCTCGTCCATGTAGCTCAGCAGGAAAGCTCCTGCTCAGTGCGCACAAGGCCCCAGGTTCCATCCCCGGCATCACCCCTGCCCCCCCCCCGCCCCCCCTGCACTTCATAAAAAGAAAACCAACAGTGCACTGTTACTGAGCTCTGGAAAATGTTCTGAGGACCACAGAGGGGCTGAGCTTGTGGCTCAGTGGTAGAGCGCTTGCCAGGGGCATGAGGCCCTGGGTTTGATCCCCAGTACCACACACAAATGAACTGAATAAAGGTTAAAAAGATTACCAGAGGCCATAGAACTACACACCAGCTAGTGCATGTGTGACATCCGCAGGGACATGCACAAACAGCAAGGTGCGAGACCAAAGCCCCGGACGGGGACACTTCCCCTCTCTGGCCCCCTCCTTCACCCCTGCTGTTCTGTGACAAGTCTGTCTGCTTGCTTTTCCTTTTTCTTTTTTTGAGTACTGGCGGTCGAACGCAGGGGCACTCGACCACTGAGCCACCTCCCCAGCCCTAGTTTGTGTTTTATGTAGAGACAGGGTCTCACTGAGTTGCTCAGTGCCTCGCCATGGCTAAGGCTGGCTTTGAACTCACGATCCTTCTGTCTCAGCCTCCCTAAGTGCTGGGATTATAGGCGTGGCCACCGTGCCCCGCTAAGCTCATCACTTCAGTGAAGCTGTGTTTTCTCCCTTGTTAGTTGTGCTGTGAAAACAACTCTAGCTTGTTCTGCCTTCCATAGGTGCCTGGTCACCTGGAGGACTACAGACACCCTGGACAGGGCCACAGCGACCCTGGGCTCAGCAGGCAGCCTCGCCTTCCCAGGAGACATGGTGACTGTGCAGGGCCACCTGAGTGTTCGTGGTGTGAGGAGAAAGCCTGCCTTTTATGTTTGAGAGACTTGCTCCAGTCTGACCCCAACAGCCAGCCACACCCACTCCTCACTACTGGGACCCGCCTGCCACCACCTCTTCTGGAAGGTCAGAGGAAGCCACTGCTCACCAAGGCAGGGGAGGCGAGGCTGTGGTCTCACAGCCACTCCAGGAGCCTTGCCCTCTACCAGGCTGAGGTCAGACCCTGCTGTGGCCCACGGGCCTGTCCTCTGTGGCATTCTCAGGTTCCCTAGATGCACAGTGACCACTGTGACAGGGCTGGGTTGAGGCTGCTGGACCAAGAGGCACCTCAGCCAACCGCAGCCAAGCACTGCTGGGGGCGTGTGTGGCGGGACTCGTGGGGGCAGTGTCCGTCAGCAGTGGCCCTTGCTGGCCTACCTGCTCTGGTGGACATTCCCATCATGCTCTTCTTCTTCTTCCAGAAACTGATGTCGCTCTTAAATGCCAGGAAATCAAACAGCAGCTGCAGGGGACAGACAGGGACCTGCACCGAGCGCTCCTCTAGTCCCCGGACAGACGGGCGCCTGCACTGAGCGCTCCTCCAGCCCCCGGACAGACAGGGGCGCCTGCATCGAGTGCTCCTCCAGCCCCCGGACAGATGGGCACCTGCACCGAGCGCTCCTCCAGCCCCCGGACAGACAGGGGCACCTGCACCGAGCGCTCCTCCAGCCCCCGGACAGATGGGCACCTGCACCGAGCGCTCCTCCAGCCCCGCACCGGGCGGCCTGCAGAGCCCTGGCCAGCCTCGGCCACACCCTGCAGAAACCACCTGCATGGCTCCGAGGGCCCCCCAAGGACCCTGGGGTGGGGTGGGGTCTTTGGCAGCACACCTGCCACATGGGGTGTGAGCAGAACTGTGGCAGCATGTGTGGG
>PVHX01012975.1:0-35506 GCA_004024805.1 Geosciurus inauris | reverse complement strand
CATGGCTCCGAGGGCCCCCCAAGGACCCTGGGGTGGGGTGGGGTCTTTGGCAGCACACCTGCCACATGGGGTGTGAGCAGAACTGTGGCAGCATGTGTGGGCACTGTGGGGCCTCCGCTCCTGCTCGGAAGTCTAGGGTGCCCGGGGTGAGGCCAGCCGGAGCCCCCGCTGTTCCCGGGCACTGGTACCAAGGACAGTGACCCCACCGCTCACTGTGTAGAAAACACCAGCTTGTCCTCAGACACTGACTTTTTAACAAAAGGTGACATCTGCTTTCTCATCTTGGTTTAGGGAGCTCTGGCTTTACTGGTACTTAGAGGCACCTCCTTGCCCTCTATCCCAACTATGAGCCCAGCACACTGCCACATGGCATGGCCTTCCAGCGGCTCTCGGGCTCCCTGTGCAAAACACGACTATATGCACAGAGCTGGCTTTTCAAACCTGGAAATCAACACAGGACTACACAGCAAAAAATGCTATTTTGCAAAGCCATCAACCCACCAGTGCAGACACTGCTCAAAGCATCGTGGCATTTCCTCTGCAATGCCTCCAAAGCAGCTAACGCCTCGCGTCCCTCAGGCTGTGGACAGCATACCCCTTCCTAAGCTTGGCAGAGGCCACTGGGACACTGGCACCCTCGGGTGTGCTGACTGCTGGCTGACACAGGAGGCTGTGGGCTGGACAGTGCCCACAACCTCGCAGGGGACACAGGTGCTGAGGCGCGCCCTTGCCCTCCCAGTCACTCTCTGACAAGCACAAGGGTGACAACTCACATGAAACGCGGCAACAAAGAAGGTCAAGGCCAAGAAATACAGGTTGGTGTCTACAAAGATCCCCTTCACCTCGTCAGCGTCCTTCTCAGAAAACCCTGCAGGAGACATGTCAGGTGAGCGCACGGCTCCAGCCACGATGGCGGCTGGCTCTGCACTCACAACGCCACGTCCTGAACAAAGCACAGGGTCAGCTTCAACACGGGAAGGAGCAACTGGCAAGCTCTGGTGGCAAGGCCACCATGAGCCACAGCAGGAGGGGCGAGGCGGCGCTGTCCTGGGAAAGCTGGGGGATGCGGAGAATCCTCGCGGACGAGCGCAGCCAAAGCTCCCGTCACCACACCCCCCAGCCCGGCCCAGAGGCACCCACCAAACTGCTGCAGGGAGTAGACGGCATCCTGCATGTGGATCCAGAAGCGCAGCCGCCCCAGTGAGATCTTGTCGTAGGACACGGTTAGAGGCAGTTCCGTGGTGGAGCGGTTTATGACCTGCCACCAAGAGATCCGCAGATGAGCACCCATCCCTGCCTGTGACTGAGGGCATCAGCGTGAGCCTCCAGGAGCACCTGAGCTGTGTGCAGCATCACCACAGCCAACACCTCTGGCAATCCCTGCCTCCAGTCCCTGCACAGCTGGGCTGTGACGTGGATGCTGCAGCAGGTCCTGCGGGAGTACCTGCTCCAAGCTTGCTCCTCGTCCTGGGCCGTTACTGCACACAGGAGTCTTTCCCACGGAGTGTGGGCTCCGTCTTAGAGCAGTGCGTGTGCCCACCACGCTGCCTGCTCACAGCTGCTCCCAAATGTAGCGCTCCTGTTCTCTCCACACACCTAAACCCCAGGTGTCCTCCGACCCACATCCCAGGAGTCCTGAGAGCCTCCTGGCACGGCCTGCAGCCCACCCATTCTACACGCACTTCCTGTCCTTCTGAGACACACAGGCCCCAAAGCTTTAGATGATGGGACTCACCACCAGCATCTATCAGGAGCCCACTAGGCTCAACAGCTGAGCTGTACAGCAGGCATGAGCACCACCCGAGAGGCCTCAGCCCTGTCCTGACAGAGCCCAAATGGCCCAGGGAAACTCTCAGCCTATACCTTGGCATGTGGCTGTGGGACGGTGGAAGCTACAGGAATGGAGCACTCGAGCCACACCTGCAGCATGCACAGAAGGCTGTGACCACACGCACACGAGCACCATGCCATCTGATGCACCTGCCCCATGCCTGCTTCCCGGCTTCTGCAGAACGCTGCCGGTGTCAAGAGCACGGTGCATCCAGGGAGCTGGCAACTCCAGGCCCGAGCACCCTGGCTCAGCAGCCAGAAGCTGGGGCAATCCAGAGCACAGGCACCTGCTGCAGACGTGTGGCAAGCCTCTGGCTCCCTCAAGCTGCCAGGCCTGTCCCAGGGATGCCACTGGCTGCAGCATCCGACAGGCTTGGCTGCCGTCTAAGGATGGCATTCCTGAGAAGTGGCTCAAGTGAGATGAAGCAATGACATGAGAGGGCAATGGGGGAGGCCAACTGCTTGCACGCCCGTCCTTCTGTCCCAACAGGACCTTTCCCACAGCACAGAGCAGGGGGCTGCTCCAAGGTGACCAACCATTAGAACACAAGAGCACTGCAGATGCTGCCCTGGTCCTCCATCTAGATGGACCCGTGGACAGGCACGAGGGTACCCGTCTGCAGCAACGCAGTCACCAAGTACTGCTTCCTAAGGGCCTGAGGAGCCAGCACCACTGGGCCACGACAGGTGACCACAGGCTGCTCTCATGGTTTACAAACCATGAGTTTCTCCTGTGTTTCAGCAGAACCCAAATCAGGGAGAGGCGGGTAGGAGCCAAACAGACCTGTCTGCTAGCATGTCTGCCCCTTCCCCAGCCTTCACGTCACAGAGGCAGCCAGCACCCGAGGGAGCAGAGGACACTGCACTGGGGCCTTGGGGTCTGAGCAAAGCCGTACAGAGGGCCTGTTATCTTGGGCAGCAGCCCGCAGCGGAATGCAGGCGGGCCAGGGTGCACTGGGGCAAACCTCAGCTTCCTCATCCGTACAGGGGTGTGCCCAGAGTTCCTGAAGCCTTGCGTGGTGACTGGCTCTGGCTCCTAGGCTCCTAGGCTCCTAGCCAGGGCTCTCGAGTGATGGCCACAGCCCCCGCAGAGGTAGGCAGGGCGGCTCACTCACAAACCCAGCCCCATGTTCTAACCCTGTGCAACCTCATTGTGAAACAGGACTATGGCGCGGCTCCTGGTGGCAGGACTGTTAGAAGGTCCGGGCAGCCTCGGATGGAGCGAGCAGTGAATATCAACTGTTGCTATTCTCCCACCACCAGCCAAAGGATTGGGGCGGGAGATTCCATTTTTTTGCACCCTCAAAATCAGCTTGCTGTCTCTGGGAGAAGAGAGCCTTTACTGCCTGTTACGACGGCAGCAGGACCCGGAGCAGCCACCTCACCTCCATGGGCGCCTCAGTCTTGCCCAGAGCCACCCCAGGAGCAGTGGCTTCCTCCTGGGTGGACCTGCCTCTGGCATGTATGCAGGACCAGACCCGGGGAGGGGAGTCTGGCAGACGCTTCTGAATGGAACCAGGTCTCACGTGAGGAAGAGACCTAGCTTTTCAAACAGAGCTCGGAGTGCTACCACTTAAACCCTTAACAAAAGGCCTCACCAGTGAGCCAGAACGCCCAGGGGGATCTGGGGCTGGCCACCAGCAAGCCATGTCCTGAGCGCTTCACCCCACCACATGCTAGAGCTCTGAAACCAGGAGCCCAGGTCTTGCCTGGTTCCCTGGTGTACCATGAACAGCGGCTGCAAGGCGAGAAGAGAGCACAGCTCACCATCAGATCCTTCACCCGGTTGCTCAGCTGGTCGATGAACAGGATGGGGAGGTAGTGCACTGTCTTTCCCAGCTGGACCCTGTAGGTGGAGGGTGTCCAGGTCAGGGTGGTTGCCTGCACCCTTGAGGACCAGGCTCCCTGAGGCACCTCACCTAGCATCGCCTGTGACTGCACCTTCATTGAAACTCCAGGATACAGCCTTTCCAGAAGCAGGTGCTAAGGGTGTAGGATGATAGTGACAGCCATGTGGGAAGCCCCACGAAGCCACTAATATGGGGACTAAAGGGGACAGTCACACGTGAGCCAAGGACCCATTGGTGTAATCACAGAGTGACCCCATGAGGCAAAGAGAGGAAAGGACCCCTGTGTGCTAGGAGGCCTGGAAGGGGCGACCCACACCTGCTGCGGGCAGCCAGCAGAGGCTTCACACCAGGTGACCCACCTTGTGCGAACCAGGTACACAAAAATAAGACAGTCTCACAAAGAATAAGAGCCTCGTGACTAGCCCAAAGCAGTTAGTAATGAGAACAGTGGACCTACACAGCTCAGCCCCTCAGAAGCCACGCCCTAGCCCCGGGTGAAGGGAGAGTTAACCATGGCGAGCAGCCAATGAATTAAGTAGGTTTAAACTAGCTGAGTCAAAAAGCCTATGCGATTCACAGTCAGCAGGTGCAGAGGGGACGACGCCAGGGACCCAGACCAGGTGGCTCTCACTGCTGCTTCCCCGTGAATGCCTCTGCAGAGGGAACCAGCAGGGATTTGAACCCAGCTGGGATTCGTTCTCGCCCATCCTCTCCAGCAATCCTGATCAAGTGACCTCCAGGAGCTGGGCAAAGAGCGAGGGGAAGCAGGCAGCACCACGGACACTGCACAGGCAGGGCAGGTGTGCGGCGCACTCCTCACCCCACCTTCACTTACATCTTCATGTACCGATGCACGTCGGCAGGCAGGGAGGACCCATCAAAGACGAAGTCATCCACCATCACGTTCAGCGTCAGCCTGGGTCTCCAGTGAGAGACAGGCTCATCCAGAGCACTTGATGGCTTCTCTGATTCGATCTGCTGCTAAATGAGAGAAACAGGGCCAGGCTGAAACAGGCCCAGGGCAGCTGGGGGTCAGACTTTCCACCCCAAGAGTAGCTAGCTGCCCAGACTGGCACAAAGGAAAGAGAACCTAGTGGAGGGATCTGGGGACCCTGGGCTGCTCTGACCCTACCCTCCCTCCTTCCCAATGTTCCTGTGATCATGGATCCCAGCGATTACACCTTTGGGGTCCTCGAGCTAAGCAGAGCCACTCCCGCAACCCTGACAGGACAGAGCCCGAGTTCTTGGGGCAGACTCGGCTGCAGTGCAGGTCTGCAGCTAACGTGACCGTGTGGGTTTCACGGAAACTCCCAAACCAGAGCTGTCTGAAGATGTGCTGAGGTTGGCATCTTTCTAAACAAAACTCAGAAACTGAGCCATGGGCAAACCTCAACTTCACCTCAGACCCAGCTGGTAGGTTCACGAAGCATAAGTTCATCTCACTTCCTTCCAAACAATAGTTCACCTATAACAATTTATGTTGAAAATGGTCTTCCAAGTTACAATAGCTTACAGAATTCCCGAGGCCACTCCACGCCTGTTGCTCATGGGCTCCTTAAGATGCCCCAAGAGGGCCACTAACCCCATGAGGACATGGAGGTCTGCATGCAAGGGCAAGAACAAAGTGGGAAGGGCTTGTGAACCTTGCTCTTTACCCTGAGACGCTCCACCTCTGTACCTGAAGACCCCCACAGCTGCTTCCTAAATAGCTGCTTTGTGTGAATCATCTCACCCCTACTCAGCAGGAGCCATGTCACACTTCCCTTGTTTTATCCATGGCCTCAACAGTGATCAGGTGTGTATCTAGTTTTTCTTTGCACATATGGCTTTCTACAGGTGAAAAAATATAACTTGTGCCTTTACTTTCCCTCTAATTTTGAATTACAAGCTTAACATATACATCTGGTCCCATACGCAGCACAGTTTGAGCAGAGCCCTAAGTGGTGACTCCAGAAGAGAGGTATAGGCAAGCTCTGCAGGATGACTTCCCAACCCCTGGTGGGAAGGGACACAGAGGTCCATGGCCTGAGAGGGAATCTGGGTAAAGAATGTTAGGGGTCACTTCCACTGCACGTCCTCAGTGTGACATAAAACTCATCTGTAAACCCAGGGAGAACGATTCAGACAGAAGACATCTGTGTATGCTGGCAACATCCAAAATGCTCTACTTCCCAACAGTCACCCAGGCTCTAGATGTAAGCTGCCCTGCAGACACAGGCACATGCACAGAGCAGGGGGCGCAGGCTGGCTGTCAGTGTAAAGACTCTCCTCACCTGTGCAGCTGACTCCCCAGTGAGCAGGTTGATTTCTTCTGGCTTGGGGATCATGTATGTGGTCAGAGGACTGACCAGGTGTACCTGCTTCCCGTCATGCCAAGGCAGAATCCCAGCATGGTGCAGGAAAATATAGGCATACAGTGTCCCGTTATTTCTTGTTTTCTTTGGTACAGAAACATTAACTGTCCTGGAACAAAACAAACGGTCATTTCAAATACGTGCGTGTTGCTGTTTCTAGTCACATGGAGCCTACTCAGATGCCTTTAGAGATAATGTGTTTCACATCAACTAATTTTAGTTCAGAACTACAAAAACGAAACCCACCTGTCCCTGATTTAACTGAGCCCCGAACGCAGATGTGTCCTTAGCATTTCGAAAAGCGTGAGTGGCTATTACTGAAGGTGAACAAGCTGGCACTCTCCACCTCCACCCCACGAGGCTCAGAGAGGACAGAAGCTCACTCGAAAGCCCAGCTGGCAACTGGCACTGGGCCTGGCAACAGGTGATTTCTACAGTCCTCTAAGATAATATGACTCAAAAGTCACAGAGGCAGAGTCCAGGCCCAGGTCTCACAATCTAAGTACAACCATAAAGGCTACAAGCGCTTCTTTGGTGCTATGAGGGAAGCTCAGAATTATTTCACGTGAGCAGTTATTTGGTTTTGCTACATTTTTTGAAGAAAAGATGGGAGGTTCCTAGCCACAAGACAGACTTGCAGGCCTCTGGTTAGCTCTGACTCAAACCAGAAGGAGGTCTCATTGGCAGGTGCTTCCCTGGCCTTGGCCCAGGTGCTGGCTCTTCACCTGCATGCCACAGCTCACAGCACACTGCTCCATGAAACTCGCACATTCTGCTTCTCATCACAATAGCACGTTCTGCTTTCTTTTACAAATTTTGGGGGCAGAGTTCTAAGTAATTCCTGCTACTGGGAAAAACAAAGGAATATATGATGTCTTTTTATGTCACCAGATGATTTCTACCAGGACATCTCTGAGTGGCTTTCCTCATGGTGGGTGCTGGGTTTTCCCCGCTCCCCACAGGAGCATTTCAGGTGAATGCACACTCCTGAGCAGCACTTGGAGGGGGCGATGGGAATTTGTTCCAGTAGAACTCTTCTCCTGCCAAGCCTGCAAACTGAAGCCCTCACTATATGCCTTTGATAACTGGCAGAGTGGCAGTGTCCATGTCTGTGAAACTACATCCAACACAGACATGTCCTGAGTGCTGCGAAAAGCACGGGCAGTTCCAACTGAAGGGGAAGGAGCCAGCACTTCCTGCCTCCACTTTGAAAGGTTCAGGAAGGTCTATAACTCGCCTGAGGTTGTGGGCTACAGGTGACTGCATGTGGGCCTGACCTATGATGCACTTCCCTACCCAGCACCCTGCCTCCAGCTATCTGATGAAACTGATTAGAAAACATCCGTCACCTCCTGGGCAATGCAGACAGGAAAGGCAGAATCTTGATGAGCAAATCATTTTAAAAGTTACATCTGTTGAACTTTTATGTCAGTAGTATGTACCAAATGCTAAACTGCATGTCAACTTTAAAAAGCTCCTCTGTAACTATACAGAGGACAGTTTCGTCGACTTAGGGTCACTTACATTTCCTGTACAGCTCTTTCCTCCACCCCATTTCTTTTCCCCACTTCCACTAGGTGGACACCTGCTCTTCTGGAGACTCCCCTGGCTGCTGCTCCCTGCATCAGACAAAGTGTAAGCTCCATCCTAAGCTTCAAATGCTACTTTTGGTTTGTTTACACATGTTCCATCGTTTTAAAGATATCAAGTAAGACTGTGTTTTTGAGTCAGCCTCGTTATGTGCACAACACTAACACCAACCCTGCTGCACTCTGTCCCACACACCTTTCAAATTTGGACTCCACATCAAAGTCTTCCACGTTCAAGACCAGGTCCACATTGTTCTCTGCACCAAGGCTGGACCTTGTGGTGGTGTACACGCTCAGCTGGAAAGGGGTGGCAAGAAAGTTAATCTGCAGGGCCCTTGGCAAAAAACTGTCCTGTGGAAACAGGCTACTTTCTAGAGGGCAGAACTCCTGCCTGATCAGGGTGGAAGTGTATGATGTGTCTTTGTAAAGGAAAAAACCTTCCAAGTCCACGACTGGCTGGAGATCCATAGGCTGAGGTAGAAGGTGTCTGGGTGGGGTGATACTAGGGGTACCACCTGCAGCAGGACAGCAGGCACTGGCACTAGCGCCCCGGGGACAGCACATGGAGACCCCCGAAGGCCAGGCCAGGAAGGAGCCCTGCTCCGTCTCTAATGGGGCTCCGCCAGGACCCCAGGCTGTGAAGTCAGCGACACGGGGACAGGGCCCGGAGCCCGCGTCCCGCCCCAGCTCACACCGGCCCCGGCGGGGCACCGGGACAACCGGAGGGCCCGCCCGGCCCGGCTCACCTGCAGCTTGGGCCGCCGCGCCAGGTAGGGCTGGATGCAGTTGGCGTCGCCGGCGCACGGGCGGGTGTAGACGATGCCGTACATGACCCAGCAGGTGTGCACGACGTACACCACGAACACGCCCACCACCAGGCTGGTGAAGGAGCTGCGGCCGCTCCACATGGCGCCGCCGCCCGCGGCCCAAGCGCGCCGCCCCCCGTCCCCGCAGCCGGCCGCCGCTCACGCGAGAGCCGCCGCGCGCCGCCGCCACTGCCGCGGGGGAACGAAGGCGCCGCGCGCGGGCCTCCCGCCACCCCGCATACTCCCGCCGCCCACACCTGGCGCCGCGGGATTCGCCGGCCGCCGCTTCCGGGCTCCGCGCCGCCGCCGGAAGTGGGCGCGCGCGCGGCCCTCTGGGAGCGGGGCTCGGGGCTCGCTCGCGCGTCCGCACGTCGGGGGCGCGTCCGTGACGTCACCCAGCTGCGCCGGCCTCGCGGCGTGCCTCGGGGTCCGGGCCTGCGGCCGGCGTGGGCCTGCGGCCTCCGGGGCCTGGCTCTCGGCTTCCAGGCGACCCTGGCGACGTGCAGAGGGTGGCGCGAGGACATGGAGGGAGGCCACACAGGAGGCTGGCCTCGCGGCCCTCCTCGGCCTCTGAGATTGTGTCAGGAAGTTAAGAAAGAGCCGGGCGCCGGGGCCACGGCTGCCATCCAGCCACGGGGAGGCTGAGCAGGAGGAGCCCCCGTCCAGGGCCGCCTGGCGGCTTAGACCCTGTCTCAGAATAAATAAAGAGGGCCGCGGTGTAGCTCGGTGGTAGAGCGGCCCTGGGTTCGGTCCCCAGGACCCGGAACAAGGAAGGCCCAGTTGACTCGCAGAAGTTCAAGACCTGGTCCCGTGTGTGTGTGTGTGGGGGGGGGGCTGTTGTTAAGGATATGGACCCAAAATAAAAATGGTTGTCGTGTGGTCTGAAGAAGAGCAGAAACCCCTTCCTGAGCCCTGGAGGCTCTTCTGACAGGCCGTTGGCTACACAGACCTGGTGTGGGGAGCACAGGCTCCAAAGGGGACACTTTTACAGAATCCAGGATGATACTTTGCACCTTTGAGAAAAATTAGAGTGGCCTGGTGGCCTCTTGACCTGGACACTCCAATGGACTTGAAGAATTTACAACATCCTGGTTTTTGACCAGTCTCCAACCACTGGATTTAACTTGGTCCTGTTTATATTCCACAAAGAATGGCTTCTTTTTGTGATGAAGCCTGGGTCAGGGAGCAGCTGGGTCTGGGGCTGCAAAGCCTAGGAGCTCTGGGGAGTGGTTTCATTTCTCCCTGCTCTTCAGATGCCTCATTTTCCTGTTAGGTTCCAGGCTTGTTCTCAGAGCTGGAATTGGATTGGTGCCACCTTGGTCACTGTTCACCTTGGGTCATTCATGGTGGCCTGTGGCAGAAGACTTTTGCCCTTGGTGGTGGTGGTGAGGATAGTAGAGAGGAGGAACTTGCACAGCTGAGCAGACAGTCTGAGATCTGCTGCAGAGGGTCATGCTGACATTTTCACCATCGCCTGCCCTGTTGAGGTCCACCTGGGGAAAGGGCACTTGAATCAGTCCAGTGACTCCAACCCTCAGGGCTGGGCTGCTGCTAGCTGCACAGCACATGGCAGCATTAGATAGAAAAGGGACTGGAAACATGAATCTTGACTCTTAGAGAGCACGAGAGGAGGTGCTGTTTCGCACCCAGCAGAGCCCCTTAAGTCTCCTCTCACCCAGATTCTCCTCCCCAGCATGGCAGCTTCTCACCCAATTCCTGGAAGGCTGTCCCAGACTCAGTTGGCTTCCCCTGTCCCACTGCCAGCCAGGCTCCCTGTGCACTGGACAGCTTGGTGCAATTAAAGGCAAGGTACCCAATGCCTCTCAGGCAGTGAGAATTATTTGTCCCTGTTCCCTGCACTGGCTTCAGCCTTGTGAGCTGACACTGGCCCAACTCTGGCCACCCATGGAGACAAGGCCTGCCACATCTCTGACGTGGCTGCTAAGAATCTCTAGGCCTGTGAGATTCTGGCATTCATGCTCATGGGCTCCATGTTAATAGATAATTATTAACTTTTTAAATGCTTTATCAACCCCGTCACTTGAGGACCCTTAGGCAAAGGAGGCTTAGTACCTGAAATGGCCAGAACGTTCCAGAAGACAGGTGAAATAGCTGGACCTTGCTGTCCTCGTTCATTGTGAACCCTGATGGTGACTTATTTGGTAACCCGGTGCCTAGGGAGGTGCAGACTCCAAGATCCCCAGTTCCTCTGTGAAGTCCCTGGGCCATGGACATGAGCCCCCTCTGCCACCTTGGGCAGAGGATGGTGTCTGCGAGGGCATGCACTCCCACAGCACAGATTGGGAAGGGCTGCGGTGGGCCTGGGACCACACCTGGCTCTCCAGGGCAGGGTGTGGGGGGTCGCTGCTGCGTGTTTGCCCAGGTCTTGGAGTTTCTGGCATGTGCATTCTGAAGACTATGGACCTCATCCATGAAGCAGCACATGAACCCGCATTTGCCGTGTTTAAACAAGCCTTTGCAGGCTTGGCAATCGGGGCTCCACCTGTCTGACCTCTGCTGCCAGGTCCTGAAGGTGGTCTACCACTGACCAGTGCTGCAGGGCAGCAGCAGCTGTCCTCTTTTAACCAGGGGCTGGTGTCAGAGAGGGAGGTTGGATGTATTGGCTCTGGAGTGGGAGGTGGGCTCACAGACGTCAGATGTGGACTTTCCATTCTACTGGCTCAGCCATGAGTTCAGCAAGGACGCTGTCACCCACGTGGATGGTCCAGTTCCCCAGGAGGAGAACTGATGAGATTGCGGGTTTCAGCTCTGGAGCACACAAGCCCTGTTATTATCTTACAAAGAGCCAGGCCAGCCTCCCACAGAGCTTTCAGTGTGATTTGGTATTGGGGGTTTTGTAGTTACCTCAAGAAGCCTATTTTTGAACAAATAACAGATTCTCTTCTCTGGAGCACATGGGGGAGCAAAACAGCTTTGACAGCCGACAGGCTCGTGGAAATAGCTCCTCTCCTGCAGGCAGGGAGACGCCTCTCCAAGAGGCTGCCCGGCTGCTGCATCCAGCTCTGGTGGAAGCCCCTCCTGCATCCAGCTTGTCTCTGCTGCCGCTGCGACTGCCCTTTGACAGAGCACAGTGGTGACCGGTCTGGATCTGTCCCTCGATCCCCAGCCATTGGGGGCGCATGGGCTCCTCAGGTACTGGCCACGGTGCCAACAACACCCACCTTCCAGACACAGGCCCCAAGTCACAGGCCCTTCCAGCATGAGATATGCGTGGAGAGACCCTGACGAGAAATGGCACTGGGTGGCTTAGGAAGAAGAATCACCATGTGGTAGCCCCAGCCCGAGGCCCCTTCATATCTGAATTCCATTCGGTGCCCCTAGGGCCCCCAGGATAGGGGTGATGGTTATACTTCTATACTGATGAGGAAACAGGAGGGACTCCTGGGTCTGGGGTCTGGCTCATGACACCGCTGAGTTGCCCCGTTGCCACCCCCTGGAAGTATGTAAGAAAGCTGGGCAGTGGACATGAGAAGGGATCTGTCCAGTGCCCCTCATCACCCAGAGGACTCAGGACCTGAACTTTGTAGGCACTTGAACCCTCCAGAGGTCTCAAGTCTCGGGAGGGATTGTGAGCCCCTCCCCAGGGGCATGGGGGTAGGCCCCACAGGGACACACAGAAAGACCCAGCAAATGTCTTGGGTCCTAGCTGCCAGGGGCAGGGGACCCTCTGCAGGAGCTGAGCTAGATCCCACGTCCCCTGCAGGCTCACTGTTCCTGGGCAGTGGCAGGTCAGGGTGATGTCGGAAGGTGCAGTTGCTCAGTGTTCCTGGGCACGCTAGGCTCCTGGGTGCCAGCACACAGTGGGTGTCCCCAGCTTCAGCAGGACTGGGTGTGGCCAGGTGAGGACCAGAGAGTGAGTACAAGGTAGAGCTGGAACCCAGCCAGGAGTCCAGAGCAGTGAAGAGGGCATGGCTGGGGTCCCAGGAGAAGCAGGAGCTCTCAGGTGTCCTTCCACCATGTGGGGGCAGGCTGCTGGTGGCTGGGTGTGTAGGGGGAAATTGTACCCAAAGCCCAGGAGCACTAGACAACCAGCATTTGGGATGGGGATTCGAATGCTGGGGAGAGAGGGATGGTGCGGGTGGGGCCACTGTGAGTGGAGGGCAGGAGCTCTGGGGAAGAGGTCAGGAACCAAGTGGCCAGCATGGTGGTCCCCATGGGTGTGTGTGTTCCCAGGACCCAGGGTGGGAGAAATAATGGGAAAAGAGTGAGCCAGGCCTGAGTCTGCAGAAAAGCTGGGTGGTGAGCAGAGCAGGGAGCTGGCGTGTCCCCGAGGGGCTGAGGGGCAGCTGGTGGTGTGGACACCTGCTCGACGCCCAGCAGCACAGCGAGGAGCGGGAGGGCCCAGGGCAGGTGGGGGGCAGGTCCGTTGTGCTTGTCAGGCCCCTGCACAGAGAGACGGGCGGAGCAGGGGTGGATTGAGGCTGAAAGCCGGAGGGCAGGACCTGCCACTGCCGTGGGCTCTGCTCAGTGAAATGAAAGTGAAGGAAGGAGTTGGGCATCACAGAGAGCCCTGCAGGCCACCAGAGTCCACGGCTCCCCGGTTCATGCTCTGCTCTTCTACCTACACACTGCCTGTCCCTAGGGAGGACCTTTGCTGGAGGGCCACTTGGGTACTGGAAGATGCTGGTGTCCTTTGGCTGGTATCCTGCTGTCCTGATGACCAGGTCGGCTGCAAGTGCTGTTGGAGGCTGATGCAGACCACACGTGCACCCACAGGCCTCCTGTCTCGCTCCACCAGTCCGAGGTCCTCTGATCCTGGCCTTCTCCCACCCGTGCGCACAGGCACGTGCGCACACATGCGCACATGCGCACGTGCACGTTTGTGCATGGCTCTACTGCACTCAGACTCTCCCAGGATTTTGATCACAATGCTGTTTGAGGGTAGATGGTGTGTCGTTTTTATTGGAACATCCAGTTGCTGGCTCTCGTCCCTGCATGGCTGTGGGCTTTCTTGTCAGGCCGTCCATGTTGTGGCTGCCAGGGCCATTGGCATCTGTGGCTGGGAGGTGACGTCACCTCCTCCAGCGAGGCGCTTTAGGGTGGAAGGCACTAAATGCCATCCATTGTGATATCGAAGTTGACGCAGGGACCCTAACAGTAGTCACCGTCCTTCCACCCTCTTCCACTGTCCTTCCAAACCGCCCTTCGATTGATGTTTTCAAAATGATTTTTACAAGCCGCTAATATTGCCTCGCATCCCACTCTGGTGGCCAAGAGGATCTCACGAGAGCTTGTTTTGCAGGGCAGGGCGTTGAGTGTCACAGATGAGAGCCACTCACACCCAGCACCCATTTTCTGGCTGGAGGAATGAGATGGTGTGTGGACTCTGAGCACAGCCACCCTGAGTAGGGCCGCCCCGGGTGCCACAAGGGCAGCTTTGGGTTTGCTCTCGAGAGCATCACTCGAAACCAGAGGAGTAAGCTCAGTTAGGAGCTGGGTACCCCAACCCGGGGGAAATGATGCTTGCCTCCACTCCATGCAGAAGGCTAGGCCTCTTCCCCAGAATCAGGGGAAACAAAGCTTTGGTGGGACCCACGTGTCAGCCAGAAGTGAACTAGACTGCCTTTCAGGGAGTCAGGGGTCCTTTCGAGGAGACAAGCTTTGGTTCTGGTGACACTGTCTGTGAAAATTCTGAAATAATGACTTTGAAGAGAACCTGGGCCTGGCTAAGGTCAGCTGTGAGGGATAAGTGCTCTGTCGATTCTATTGATGAGCCTCGTGGGCCGGGCTGGGAGAGGACGAGCCGCCTGTCTCCCAAGCTGTTCCTCAAGTGTGTACGTGTTGTGCTGGGAGCTCCCGGGTCCATCTCCTTCAGCAGAGAAAGACACTTCCACAGCACACACCTGCCCTGGCCCCCGCGGAATGGCACAGCACCAGGAGAGAGACAGGCTGCTTTGTGGAGGCCTGTGGGACTCCTGTTGGTGCAGAGATTTGAATTCCATGTTGTGGACTGGTGAGCAGTGGAAGAGAACAGGGAGTCCAGAGGTGCGGTCAAGTGAACAAGGATTCCAAGTGTGCAGGGAGAGGTGCAGTTTTCATGGGCATCTTCTTGGGACAATCAGACAGGCCTGTCAGAAGGTGCAGCTCCAGTATGAAATCTTGTTCAGTGTCAGGATTTCCCTGAGGACCCATGTGAAGGGGGAGGAGCTGGCACTGACCCCCCTTGGCCAGCTTAGCCCGTGCTGCAGCTGCGTGGCCAGGGCCAGGTGCGTTGGCAGGGAGCAGGCACACACACTCACAGAGCAGGCAGGGTGCTGGGATGAGCCCACATGAATAGAATCCACCACCCTTGGATAGCTGAGCAAAGGCCCACAGCGGGGAAGGGAGCCTGGGCAGCTGGACATACACATGCAGTGATGAACTAGATGCAGACCTTGCACCCCGCACAGGAACCAGTGCAGCACAGACCGGAGTCCCAAATGAGCGGAGGAACCCACAGCCCCTCTGGAAGATGACAGAGGAGGCCCTGGAGGCCTGGGTGTGGAGGGGACACTGCGCACCACATCAGAGGCACAACCGAAATGCTTTAAAATGGAACATTTCTGATCCGCAAGACATTGTCAGGAGAACAAGAAGACGACAAGCCAGGGCTGCCAAAGGCACATCAGACAAAGAACTGCCGCACGAAATACATTAGGAGCTCTTTTTGAAACAGAGTCTAGGTGGCCCAGGCTGTCCTTAAGCACATGATTCTCCTGCCTCGACCTCCCCAGTGGCTGGGATTATGAGCATGTGCTGCAAGGCCCTGGATAAAGCACTGCTAAAACTCACCATAAGAAAGCAAGTAACCTGACCAGATGTGGGTGCAAGACCTAGCAGACACTGCCCCAGAGGACACACATTGGCAGGCAGCAGACCAAAAGCTATTCCGCATCACCTGTTGTCAGAGCTCAAAGTAGAACGGCCAGGGACACCACGCACTGTCAATGCAGCAGGCGCAGCGTGCCGTGTGCTGGCCAGGAGCCTGCTCGCTGCTGTGGGTGCAGGATGCTCAGCCCCTGAGGCACAAGGAGGGCTCCTTACCAACCAGCCAAGTGCCTCCTGGATGCTTACGCAGTCACACCCAATGGCATGCACAAAAGCAGCTGGAAACTCATGTCCACAGAGAGCCCTGCACACACGGTAGCTGTGTTCACAACTGCCCAGACATGGAAGTAGCGGAAATGTCCCTCAGGGGAGACTGGAAAAGGAAGTGTTTGTCCTCCCAGACAGCCAGGTATTGCTGACCCCAGAAGGCAGGCACATGCAGCCACCCGAAGGCCTGACACTCCATGCCGTTGCTGCGTGCCAGGAGCTCTGCTGCTCTGTCTCTCGTGGCTAAGAATGCTCATGGTCCCGGTCTAAGGCCCAGCCCATAGCTGGTGGTGGCATTCTTGCTGGCGAGTCCCAGGCAGCTCAGGTGTCACACAGTGAGACAAAGGAGCATGTGTGTGTCCTGTGCTCTCTTCTTTCTTTGGTGCTAGGGATTGAACCCATATCCTGTGCATGCTGGGCAAGGGCTCCACCACTGAGCTACACCCAGCCCTCTCTGTCTTCTTAGAAAACCACCACATTTGGCCATGGGCGTCCGGGTCAGTAAGTATTCTCTGAATCTGTAGAATTCGCAGTGCTCAGAGGGGAGCCTGATGTAGACTATGACTTTGGGTGATTATGACATGTCAATGTGTGTCACCAGCTGTGACAAATGGACCATCTGGTGGGGTTGTTGACATTAAGGGGGACCTCTGGGGGGACAGGGAGTACGTGGGTGATCTCTGTACTTCCTGCTCAATTTTGCTGTGAACATAAAATTGTTCTGAAACATATCATCCGTTTTTTAAAAAACAGTAAATGTTTGCATGAACAAATTTGCAATGATAAAATCAAAGGCAAACAACACACAGGCAGGCGGGAAGATGAGAAGGTTCAAGTCCCCCACCCCCGGCCTGGTCATGGGAAGCAAGGCAGGCACAGGAGAGGACAGGGAGGCCTTGGGGCATAGCCTCCCTGCTGCTTTGTGGGGGGACAAGCCCTACTGCTCCTGGGCCTGAGCGATTCCCACTCAGGTGGCCTTCCCCTCCCCCAGGGCTGCTTCACCTCCACGAGGACATCAGTCCCTGAAGCTGGGGCCCACCACCATTCAGCATGACCTTATCCTAACTGACGTGTCTGCATACAACTTGTTTCCAAACAAGGTGACTCGGAGCTTCCTCCACACTGGAGGGAGGCAGCCAGGACATGACCGCACTGAGGGAAGAGCTCCTTCAGGTGCCACTGTACCCTGACCTGTCCACTCTGAGGACAAGGGAATCTCCTGTGCTAATTCTTCTCCTCTTTAACTGGTCACTTTAAAATGATTTCAGACTTATGAACAAACACATTTGCAGTTTTGACAAAGAATTCCAGCACATCCTGCAGGGTCCCTGCTCTGTAGCCAGAGCAGTGCTTGAAACGAGGACCTGGATGCCGGTGTGGGGCCACTAAATTCTCTGCAGGCCTTGTTTAAGTGTCTCCCTCTGTCCAGCCTCTGATCCAGGACCTCGCGGTGCGTTCCGTGTCACTTCTCCCTGGTGGCCTCCATGGGGACAGGGCTGGTTCCTGATGCATTTGGGGAGAGCATTCTGCTGCTCGGCTTGGGCTTCTCTGCTGCTTCCTGGTGGCCAGCTCTGGACCTGCCTTGGGTGGGGCCTACAGAATCATGCTGGGTGCTCCTCAGGGTGTCTTCCAGAAGGCCAGGGGTGTGGGCCTGTGTGGGCATGCGGCCTGGCGAGGGGCGTCTGCAGACTGCTCCCCTGCAGCTGCTCTGTTCCTTCTTTTCTCCAGGGTGGGACTGGGAGACTAAGCAACGTCCTATTTCCCAGCAGTTCTGCTTGCGACCTTCAGTGGCCCTGATGACTCTGGCCAAGCTGCTGTTCCTGTGCTGTGTTTAAGGACTGTCCTAGGTGCCCGCCCCTCTCTCCGAGTTTGTCCCTGCAGTTCTGAGAGGACCCCATTCCCTTCTCCCCATTCGCCTACCTACCTACAGTGAACTCATCAGCATATCAAGCGGGTCGTATCCATTGCTGCGGTCTTGGGTCTGGTGAGCCCTTGGACTTGGCTCTGTGTCCCTTCTGCGTACCCCTGGGAGCCCGCCTTGCTCCTGGGGTGCTGGATGGTCCAGGCCATGGTCACCTGGGCTCTGTGCAGGAGCCCCGAGGCCTCTGTGCTAGAACTCACACCCGCTGTGCTCGGGCTTTGGGGCGCAGCACCAGGCCCCCAGCGATAGGCAGGTATGTGTGTGGTGACAGTTGGTGCCTCGTTGCCCCTCCCCACCCAGTGGCCACAATCTGCGCTGTCCACACCCAACCAGGGCCTGTTCTGCCTCCCACCCTCCTGGTCCTCGGTGTGGGTGCCTCACCCCAGGAAAGGCTTGTTTAAAGCTGCGCGTTTGTCCTGAGGCTCCTGATGAGTTCCGAGGGGGCCTGCACCCTCAGGGACCTGCACTCTCATTTTGCACCGGGTCTTGCAAATTATGTAGCTGGTTCTGATTACCCATAATCTGTTTGTTTGCTTGCTTGCTTGTGGAATAGACACAAAGTAATTTTGTATTTGCTAACTCAGGTCTGCCTGCAGAACAGATGTGGTAACAAGGCAGGTCTGCACAGCCCTCTCTGCCTCGTGGTCTACCCCACCGCGCTGGGGCTTTCCTCCCCGGTGGCTCAGTAAGTCCACTTGTTGCTGCTTGTATTCCATCTTGGGACTCCTCCCAACCTGGTTCATTTTAGCCATTTTCTGACTTGGGGGAGTGGGATGTTCCCATGTTCCCCGGGGAGGAGTTCCAAGACCCAGGCCCACTAGCACCTGCTCCCCTAAGGCCAGGGTAAGGACCACATTGCCCATTGCCCCTTTTGCCCTCTTGCCCCCACTCCTGCTGTGAGGGGGACACTCACTGGGAAGGGGGGGAGGGCAGGTGCCTGCTTGGCTGGCTGCGCATACTCTGTAAGTGTGTCCTGGGCAGATGTGGGGCCAGGCGTCCCCAGGTCACACCAGCCAGCCCAACAATGGGTGTTCAGTTAAGACAGGGGGTTCAGGTGGGGTGGGAGCCCCGTGCTGGGAGCCAGGTGGAGGTGGGGAAAGGGCCGCGTGGGGCGTGGCTGGCTAGGAACGGGAGCTGGGTGTCCTGCCTCTGCGCTTGGTGGTGCAGGACCACAGGCGGCATCCTGCCCTTACCCAGAGCTCAGGCTAGAGCTTGGCCTCATCCCGGAGAAGACCCAATGGAAGGGAACAGTTCGTGTGGGGGCAGAGCCCTTCTCTACCAGGACAAGCTGCGGGGCGGGGGCGCGGGTTGGTGGAGACCAAGGAACAGGTGCCCATCTCAGGGGCAGCGGGGGTAGAGACGTTGTTCCTGCTATGCCTGGCACACCTGGCCCTGGGCGCCAGGACACACCTGCCCCTGTTGATAGGGAGCCATCGTGGTGAGTGTGGTGGGAAGCAGCCCAGGCTGATGGTGTCCAGAGGTGGGGCGGGGGTGGTCATGAGGGGCCCGTGGATGGGATCAGTGTGGAAAGCACACCGCGAGATGCCATTTCCTTGGAGAGCAGCCTCTGCGGCCCCAAATCTGAGAGTGCCCTGATCTCTCTTCCAGAGCAGGGAGCCATGTCCTGTTGCTCAGGACACAGGCAAGAGCTCAGACCAAGCTGGACCAGGGGTCACGTGACCCATGCTGCCGCCTGCCCCCGCGGCTCGCGGCTAAGCACTTGCCAGTCCTTCCTACACCTGCCCAAGCTTGGTGCCAGCTCTCAGGACAGAGGGCAAACTGAGGCGCAGCAGCTGGGCACCTTGTCTGGGAAGGGGCCGAGTCCTGCCCTTCCCCCTCCTGCCTGCTTCCTCCCTGAACCCCCAGGGGGGTGGGTGATGCCAGGCAGAGCAAACGGAGGAGCCCAGGCATCCGAAAGGTCAGGCCTCACGGGAGCACTAGCACCGTGCATCCCTTCCTCCCGAGCCTGTGAGGTCAGTGCTCAGGTTCCCTGTGGAGGTGCGCGGGACGCCCTGCGCTCTGCATGAGCATCCCATGTCAGCATCGTTCAGCTCCCGTGTGCCTTGGGCTTATCCTGGACCTGCGGGTGGTGGCTGCAGCATGGCCCACGACCCCCAGAAGCACAGGCACAGATGCAAGGGCATTTCTGCCTTCCGACGCTGTGAGTGCACACCACCCAGGCGCCATCAGGTGGGTGTCCCTCCAGACGGGCCCTGTGCCTATTGGCGGAGCGCTCGAAGGGAAGGGGAGCTCAGCTCTGGGATAAGGAGGACGTCTGGCGTCCAGGCGAACACGCTCAGCCTCGCACGCTCAGTCCTGGCTGGGCTCGCGACACACTCAGGAGAGCAAAGCCTTTGAGTGTTGGATTTTTCTTGCACCCCATGTATTCACTGGCCTTTGACCCTCTGAGGACTGGTGTCCCTGTGGGGTGACCTCTCCAGGGGAAGAGGGCACAGTGCAGGGACTCCTGCAGTACTAGTTTTCTTGATTAAAGGAGGCCCCTTGAGAAGGCAGGAGATAGCAGGAGCAGGCCCACCCATCCCTTCTCAGGAGGCAGAGTGGACATCATGGCCTGCGCTGGGACTCGAGAGCCACCTCTCTACCCCAGACCTCTGAGGCAAACCCTAATGGACCTCTCTGCTTCCTAGGGGGCTTCTTTCAAGTGAGGGCACAAGCAAGTGACACTGGCCAGCTGGTCCTGATGCTGTCAGCCCCGTGCTGCCCATGGCTGCTCCTTGGAAGGTGGCTGGCTTCCCAGTGGTAGGTGGCAGGCCACTGAGACAGTGCCAGGCTCACAGTGCTGAGTTGGGCCTACTTCCTGGGGTGGCAGCGGTGACATTTGCTGTCCTGTGGAAGCTGGTTGGACACAGCCCATTGCCCCTGAGGACCCCACGTGGATGACGTGGACCAGGGCTGTGCAGGGGCTCCCAAGCTCCTGGGCTGGGGTCCTTGGGTGGCAGCTGGGATTCAGTGCTGCCCCCAGGCTGGCTTCTGGTCAGGTTCCTGGAAGCCTCCGGTGAGTAGCCCCACATCCCCCATCGGGGCACCTGTGCCTTAGCCACAGAACAGGGCGATGCAGCCCTTGCCACAGAACCCTGGTTCCTCAGGTTGAGGCTAGACTTTGGGACCATTTACCCAACATCAAAGTCTAAATTCCTAGCTTCTCAGAGAGAAAGAGGAGAAACCAGAAGAACCACCAGCATAGTTGGCTTTTCCTGGTGGTAAGTGGGTCGTTGAGGTCAGCAGCACCTGCTCTGGGGTGCACCTCGCCCGTCCTCACCTATGCAGTCTGCATGGGGTTCTGTTGCCTGGCACATCTGGCCGGTCTGTGCTGATTCAGAGATGGGGTCACTCAGTGTGTCCCTTCAGTCCACCACACACCTGCTCTTGAGTGGGCACACAACACTGGACTTCTGAAGCTGGGACCCACAAAGTGGGTGGGGCATCCTGGACACCACCTCCCCACCCGTGTTCCCTGGCCAGTGGTGAGGGATTGGGCTCCAGGAGGGCAGGGGAGGCCAGGCCGGCCCCTGGCTTTGCTTTTGCCTTCCTGGCTCTCCAGTCAGGCACCCTGGGCGAAGGGGGAGTGCGGGGGTCGTGGGCTTCGCTAGCTCCACCAGGGCTGCTGGGCATGGTGGCAGTACTGGCTAGTGGGGCCTCTGACCTGGCTTATTCTGGGAGGAGGGGAGCAGTGCCTTCCTCGCCTTCCACAGACCAGGAACACAGGCCTTGTGACCAGCTGGGGTCCAGAAGAGGGGACTTTCCCTTTCCCTGTAGGGAAACAGGAATCAGGAAACAGGTAGCTGTGGTGCCCTTTGGTCTGGTCAGAGGAATCTACAGAGATCAAAGGAGGATTGTGGAGTAAAAAACTGAAAAACCAAACACAGAAGAATCCGTTTACCCTTTAAACCAGGCTCCTCGCTGTTGCCAAGCCTTTATTAAAATGCTTCTCTCCAAGGAGCCGCCGGCTTTTCTGGGCTTTACCACCCAGACTTTGTGTCTAAAGGTCACCCAGCGGGGAGCACAAATCCAATGGCAAAGAGCAGACTGGGCACGGCAGCCGGAACCCTGCCCAGCAGAAGAGTGAGTCAGGTGGTGGGTGGCAGGCGGCGGGTGGCGGGCCCAGGATCATGGCTCCTGACCTGAAGAGCAGCCTCTGGGTGTCTGGCATCAGCGCACCCCACTGTTAAAGCGCCAGCGTTTCCTCAGAGAACAAATGCCGACACGGCTCCCACAGCCCTAGTGCAGCCAGGGCACTGGGTCGGGGCCAGAAGGCAGACTTGGGGAGCCCTTGGTCCATCCAGCCACCCCTCATTCACCTGTCGGAAAACCTGCTCCACTGCTCACTGGGGACTAGGTGCCTCCTGGACACCCTCAGAAGCCAGTGAGATCCCAAACCTGGGGCAGGGACAAGCTGTCTCCCATGTGAAACCTGCTAGGGAGGCTGACTAAGGGCCAGGGCCTGGAAGCTGGGGTCAGAGCGGACGTCCAGAGGTGATGGCCAGCAGAGGCTGAGCCTGGAGTGGAGTTTCGAAAGGGGTGGATGGGCAAGGATGAAGGTGTTCCTGCTGCAGACAGGAAGGGGTGCCTGGGGGCTGCAGTGTGGCCCGGGCGAGTCCCACTCCAGGTGACCTGGCTTCTGACACCTGCAGAGCCCACCGCCTCGCACAGCAGGGTCGAGCTCTGCGGCTCCACAGAACACAGAGGTGTGCCTGGGCCCTTTGAAAGGCTCCCAGAAGACCACAGAGCCTGGCCACGCCGAAAACTAGAGAGACAGTGACGGACATGTGAAATGCAGGTGGCCGGCAGGCCGAAACGGGGGCCTCCACAGGGAGAGGAGTGAAGCTGGTGTTAAGGTGGCACCACCGCCACCCGGCGCCTCCTGCAGTGTCCCTACAAGTGCTGGGTGGCACTCACCTGCCAGGTGACTGCTTTGCCCCCAGCAAATGGCACCCCAGTGCCAGGTTCCTCTCCAGGTGCCCGGCTCTCACATGTGATGTGCTTCACGTACAGAGCGTGCCGATCGACTCTTGGTGCTACGGCTGAGGTTTCCGGTCAACGGCAGGCTGTTGGTAGTTACATTTGGGGGGGTCAAAAGTTATGGGGTCCATCAGTGGTGGGAGTGGAGAGTGGCCCGACAGCCCTGAGCAGCCCACTGCCATGGGCCCCGCACTTCTCCCCCAGGCTGAGCTGCAGCAGGGCGCCAGGAGCAGCCTGGAGAGGGGACTGGGGATGGGGAGACAGGCCGGCAGCCCCTCGGGGTCAGTCCTGCACAACCTCCACCACCACGGCCCTTCCCCGAGATGGCAGAGGCCACAGCGGCAGCTGGCCGTCCACCACTGAGCTTCCCTCTGCGGTGCGTGCGTTCCCACCAGGCCTGCCCACCATGACTGGGGGAGCACAGAAGCCCGGCTGCAAGAGCTGGACGCGAGGGGCCAGGAGAGGGCCACACAGGATGGCCCGCACCGTCCGGGCAGCCCTGGGCTTGGGGTCCTGTTAGTGTGACCTCAAGCTGCCTCTCTGGGTAATGACAAACGCGTGTGTTTAAAAAGCCTGGGTCTGTCTGCACACCTTTGCTTTTAAGTCATTTCCTGTCAAGTCGAGATTTTAAGGACTTCTTTTTAAATTCGTATTAAAAGTTTATGACTTGGATTTTTCAAAAACTGTCATCAAACTACAAGCACTTCTTAATAAAGATATTGAATGCCTTTTTAAAAGTTTTATGCAGATTTTTGAATGCAGGCGTTGGGTTCCCTGACCCGCAGTTGTTCAGGGGCCAACAATCCTACAAATAGGCGGCTTAAAGAACGGGGATGCTTTTTCTTGGAGGCTGGAAGCTGCAGGTCTGAGGCCAAGGTGTCACAGGGCTGGCTCCTTGTAGAGGTCCTGGGAGCATCTGGGCTCTGCCCATTTCCAGCCCTGTGCCCGTCTCCAGCCCCGTGGCCACCACCACGGCTGGTGTGCCCAGGCCCAGTGATCACGATCTCTGTGGTCATGTGGCTTCCTCCCTAGTGCATCGCAGGGTCTTTCTCTTGGCCTTACGAGAACACACTGGGCACACAACATGTAGGGCTGCCTCTCTCTCCGTCTGCAGAAGCCGTATTTCCAAATAAGATCACTTCACAGGTATCAGGGGCTGCCGGGCTGCCGGTAATCCCAACACACTCCCCGAGGCCAGTGCCTTTCGCTGAGGGCTCTTCCTGATGCTGAGCTGGGCGTGGGTTGGCATGCCTGCCATGCCCAGTACGGGCATATTTTTTGGTACTGGAGATTGACCCCAGAGGTGTTAACCACTGAGCCACATCCCCAGCACTTTTTGCTTTTTATTTAGAGACAGGGTCTTGCTAAATTGCTGAGGCTGGCTTTGAACTTGCGATTCTCCTGCCTCAGCCTCCCAAGCTGCTGCGATGACAGGTGTGGCCACCGCGCCCAGCCCAGTGCGGGCTTGTGGACGCTCTTGCACATGTGCCTGTGGTACACACTGCACACGTCTGCTGGGTGTGTGGAGAGAGAATTGTGGGGTTTGGTGGATGTGATCTGAGGTATGCGAGTGCCCCAGAGTGGGATTCGTGCACTGACTTCCTGGTGGTGCCCTTAGCAGAAAACGAGGTGGCAGAGAAGCAACCAGGATGGGGGAGGCTGGTCCCTGAGGAGCCCTGCTCCTCCTGATCCCACAGCCACCTCAGGCCAGGAGGGGCTGGGCCACTCAGGTCATGCCGGGACAGGTGAGGTGCAGGCTGGTGGTGCTGCACCTCAGCAGGTGCATGAGGAGTCCCCCGGGGGCTCCAGCAGCACCCCAGAGGCAGACGCCCCAGATGCCACGCTTGTCCCTCCCCACCCTGAGGGTCAGCGCCCTTGCCCTGTGTCCTCAGCCCCACGGGTGCTGCACTTGTGGAAGCTTGGCTCTGGTGGGCGTGAGCTCTGTGCCATGCTCCCTCCAGACCTCCTGAGGCTGGCTTACTTCTAGGTCTGCTGGGCACGTGGACACCCTGTGTCGCCACATGCCTGCTGCAGCCTGGGTCTGGAATGGCTCCCAAGGCCCATGTGTGGGAGACTAGGTCCCTGCCTCGGAATGGTTAGGAGTGCTGGAACCTTAAGAGCTGGGCCCAGGGGGTCTTGGGTCACCAGAGGCGTGCCTTTGCGGTGACCTGGGCCCAGCCCTGCCTCTTCCTCCCTTGGGTGTCCTGGCCATGAGGTGAGTGTCTTTACCACATGCTACCGTCATGATGGCTGCCTTTCTGTCGGCCCCAAAGCACCAGGCCAGCCAATAGTGGACCAAAAGCTCCCAAACTGAGCACGAAGGCCCTCCTCTTCTGAGCTGGCCAGCTGGGGCCTTGGTTACAGTAATGGGAAGCTGGCCAACACAGTCTCAGGACTTCTGTCCATTTTATTGGGTTGTTTCTAGTTGATCTTCAGGAGCTCCTTCTGAAACCAGGGCGGAGCCCCCACCTGCCCCCTTGACACTTTCTGAATGATCACTTGGGGTGAGCACCCCGTATGCTCCTGGACTCCTCCTTTTGGTTGCCTGCAGAGCTCAAGGCTGGAAAGTAGGCATGGTACAGGAGGTTGGCAGTCTTTGGGGTGTGCAGTGGCTGCCTGCCTATGGTGCCACCAGCCGGGGCGACCCCCAGGTCTCACCTCGAGGGCTTTGGCTCCTGCTGGTGGACTTTGGTTTTGCTGGGGCTGGGGACAGGCACCTCAGAGGCCTCAGCACCCACCACATGTGGTCCATCTGTGACATTGACCAGACCACACCCCACTGAGCAAGCCCAGCTGTCTGGATGGTGGCCGTATGACATCCTGACTCAAAGTAGCTTGGGTGACAGGCAGGGGAGGCCCACTTGGCCAGCCCAGCTGACCTGTCTCATTGCAGAGCCAGTGCAGGGTCACCCTGAGGCTGCCAGTGACAGGCCTCAAGACTTAGCCATGGGCTCCTGAAGCAAGGCCTGGCTCAACGTGTAGCCTTGGGTCAAACAGCCTCCACGGTAAGTCACCGTGTGGGCAGAGGCCTGGAGGAAGCAAGGCCCTCTCTTGGCATTTGGGGGGAAAGCCGCTGTGTGGGTGGCAGCAGAGATCTCCATGCAGGAGGTGCCTGCAGGACCCCTTGGCTGGGCAGGCTATGTGGACATGCAGGACTCCTGACCAGGAACCATTGTATCACCTGGGCCACAGCACAGAGTCCTTGAGCAGGTGACCTCTCAGGGGCAACACTGAGGATGCCGGCATTCAACCAGGTGGCTGGGTTGACAGGTGTCTCTAGGTCTCTTTGGCTGCAAAGGGGACAGAGACCATGGAGGACCAGGGCCTGGAGCCACTCAGGAAACCTGGGACATGTCCCTGGAAGGGGCTTGTGGGCTGGGCAGTGGGGTTGGTTAGGCTGTGGGGCTTGAGTCTGGATGCCTAGAGGCTGGAGGAAGGCAGGGCAGTAGAGCCCACCTGTAGGGCCCACCTGAGTGAGCAGGTGTGGCTCCCAGCACATGCCGTGCTGATCCCCAGGGCAGCCTGGAAGAGTGCAGATCTGGGGGTGGGCTGGTCATCTGTCACACCCACGTGGGAGCCCATGGCGGGGGTTGCCCCAGCACACCTGTGTGGGAGCTGTTGTGGAGGGGGGGTGGGACCTCCCGGGTTGTTATGGTTTGGGTGCGAGGTGTCCCCCAAAGGCTCACGTGTGAGACAATGTAAGAGGGCTCAGAGAAACGATCAGGTCCTAAGAGTCCTACCCTGATCAGTGAATTTGTCCCTGCTGAGATCACCTGAGTGGTAACCGGAGGCAGGTGGGGAGGCGGGTCCGTGGTTCACTGGGGGTGTGCTGGGGGGAATGTTTTGTATCTGGACAGTGGAGTCTCTCTCAGCCCCCTGGTCACCACGGGCTGCCTCCCTGTGCCACACTCCCCGCCATGATGTTCTGCCTCATCCGGGTCCCTGAGGCCCCCGGAGACTCCGGCTCGGGGAGCCTACAAATGATCTCTTCCTCCTTTAAAATGGTGCTGGTCAGATCTTTTAGTCACAGCAGTGAAAAAGCTAAATAAAACACCAGTACATCTGCGTGGGAGCTCATGGGGTGACGGGCCACCCTGGTGCACCTGTGTGGGAGCGTGTGGGAGCCCACGGGGGATGGGCCACCCTGGTGCACCCCCGTGGGAGCCCGTGGAGACACTTTCCCCAGACTCTGGGGAGGCAGGTGTGGAAAGCCGTGGTGGGTTGGAGGGTCGGCTGGCGCCCAAGGTGAAGATCTACCCCAAGGTGAGGTGGTTCTCCCCTGCCCAGGATTGAGCAGGGGAGCCGGGCCAGGGCAGCACAGCAGGACCAGCAGAAATGTGCGACACAGCCGTGGCCATTTTTCAGACAGGTTTCATTTATTGTGCGTGAGGACCACACAGACACTGCGACGGACACAACATGCTGGCGGCACCCGCTTCTACAGAGTCTTGCCTCAGCAAGGAGCAGCACAGGCCTCAAGGGCCACTGGCTAGTTTCCCTAGCATCAGGTTCCAGTCCCTGGCGCCCACGTCTACCTGTGGGAGGCCTGGAGGGCTCTGCACGCAGCCCGTGCCTGCTGAGGGGTGCAGGGCACGTCCAGAAGCTCCAGGTGACCTTGGGACACCAGCCCTCCCCTCCAGGGGCAGCAGCCAGTGTGCCGTGGAGAGGGTCCTGGCCACCTTCACTTGGTATTGCTGATTGCTTTTGTCACCGAGGCTGGAGACCAGCACAGACACAGAGACTAACCATAGGTTGAGAACAGTCTGGACTCCCAGGTAAACATGATCTAAAAAAGCCACTCCCTCACAGGAAAGGTGCCCACACATGTGACAAGTGCCTGAGAGAAACGAACCCTGCTGGGCCTTCCCCAAGGGCTGGCTCCAGGACAGGCCGGGTGTCTGCAAGCTGCCTGGGGACTCGAGCCGCGGCACACGCTCATGAGGAGCAGGGCTCCTCCCGTGGCCTAGGCGTCCCCCGCAAGGTGACCATGAGCCCGCCAAGCAGCCCGCAGAGCCGCCCGGTCCCATGCTCCGGGCTCCTGTCATCCATGACTCAGAACAGACCCAGGGGTGCCGCACGGGCAGGATGCTCGTGTCCAGCGTCCACTTGGGCCACACACCAGGAAAGGACTTGGCGCCTCTGAGCACTTTCTCTTATTTCTCCTTCCGCACACGTAGACAAAACGGGACACTTGGCTTTTAAAATCGGAGCAAAATAAATGACCCAGGCCACTATCGTGAGCACAGGGGTCTTCGCACAGTGTACGTACAGTCACCAGGTCCCTCTCCCTAGAGCACGGTGACAGCACGACTGTGCTCTAGGGCGGCCGCGGGGGGGAGCCAGACACATGGACAGGCGTGCAGAGATGGGGACAGGCTGAACCTCACCACGAGGGTCTCCGCTGTTCTCACAGGGCACAGGGTGAGCCCTCTGCGGGTGGAACGGTGACAAGGTCAGAGATGGAGCCTCGGGCGGGAGTGGCCCTCTTGCTCTGGAGACGGAAACCTCCCTCCTCCGTCCTGGCTCCCTGTGGCGAGAGCACTGCCCTGGTCACCTGTGGGCTCCGTCTACACCAGGAGCCAGTGGCGCAGCTGCAAGGAGGACACCTAGTCAGAAGCAGGCAGTGGCCCACCCTGTTGGCTCAGACCGGCCCTGCTGGGAGGCAGGGCTGCAGGACCCGCTGCTCCTGGGCCTGGTTTAAACACGACTCACTGCCGAGCAAGGCCTGTGCCTGGAGGAAGGGCCACGGCAGCCTCCGGGCATGTTGGAGACAGTAGCTGACCTGCCACCCGTGGGTGACCCAGCAACATCCCCTCCCCTGCACCCAGCACTTCCCTGGGGCCCCCGCTTCCCCATCCATGTGAGTGCTGTGCTCTGCTGTGACCTGGCAGTGTGGCCCACCCGCGTGGGAGCGGGCTCACTGGTGGCTCCAGATTGAGGACACTGAGGGACGTGTGGCGCTGCCATCACCGTCACCATGCAGCTGCTTGCTTGGCTATTTTGAGTGACAGCCAGTTGGTGATGTGCTGGCAAGAACTCTGCCTTTAGATACTTTCTAAGCAGAAGCCTGGTGGCTTCTGACACCATGGCAGGAGAGGACGCTGGTCCTGCTGGCCACCCAATGCTCTTCCGTCCCCTGCACTGGGGCCCTGCAGGGCTACTCAGTGGGGTCAGGGCCTACCACATGTAGTGGGGGGGTCTACAAGTGCCTGGGGCAGCTGGGGACTGTCCCTGTGTGTCGTGGGGCCCAGTGAAGGTGGTGTGGTCAGGACCTGGCTGGGGTCGCAGCCAGGAGGGCCCTGTGGCCAGAGTCCAGCACAGCAGCTCTGGGCGGCACCCCATTTAGACCAGCGAGGGATGCTGCTCTGGGACCAGCTCCAGGACCCACCGCGGGTGAGTGGCCCTCGGTCCTTGCCACCTCCCAAAGCAGGGGTGACCCTCTTTGGAGGGAGGGGCGTTTGGGGTGACTCTCGAGTTCCCATAGATTGGGGTCAGGCCACATGCTTGCAAATGAAATAACCAGAGATGGAAGGCAGTGGCCAGCCCTGAGGGTGGGCTGGCAGGGCCAGATGTCACAGAGCCAGGGACCAGAGTCTGCAGGGTCAGAAGGCAGGGCAGCTCCACGTGGTTGGGGGTCCAAAATAGGGACAGAGGCCCATCACAACCATGCATACTGCACAGGAAGCGGGCAGACCAGGCACAGCCACAGAGCTACCTGGGGCACAGGTGCCCGTCGAGGGTGCACACAGGGTGCACGGCTTGTCAGCACATCGGATGACATGGAGCCTCAGGCACGCACACTTCTAGTCATGGTGGGCTAACAAGCCAAGTCTCCCTCTCACCCGATACGCCTCGGAGTGCACAGCGCACGCACGCCAATGCTCAGGAGACCTGGGCATCAGATGGCCAGGGTCAGGGTTATCCCCACGCAAAGGTAAGCAAGCAGCACGTCCAGGGCACCCAGCCGGCTGCCCAGAGGGACCTTGTGGACTGCAGTGCAGGGAACAGGAGGCCAGGTGGAGCACAGGCTGCCTCAGTGGGGCCTGTGGTGCTGAGCTTGCAGCAGAGCCCCGAGAGGTGGCTGCAGGAGTGCCTGTAGAGCTGGGCCCGCACCCACAGTGCATGCGGAGGCCAAGGGGAGCCTCTGGGGGCTGCAGGGAGCCACCCTGAGGCTGTGCAGGGCTGCAGCGGCACCTGCCCACCAGCTGGGCTGGAAGCCTCGTGGCTCCTGGCCCCGGGGGTGGAGGGAGAGGGCTCAGGGTGGCCTGGGCTCTGGTCAACCTGTCCCAACCTAAGCTCAAGGACATCCACAGGGATCAAACACACCAGCATCGAGCAAGGAAAGCCTCGACTTCTGGGAACAACTGGACACAACCCGACATGCAAAGAAGCAGAATCCAACCCCAGGGAGAGAGCCACATCTGAATCTGACCCAGAATAGACACACTGGGAAGCTGTAGGTGCACACGTCGGGGCGGCTGTAGCTTACTGCTCGTGCTCAGAAGCAGAGACACAGAAGGCATAAGAAGACCCCAGGGACCTCACAGAGGACAGGTGGCGGATGCACTCCTGAAGGGGTCAGAAGGAGGTTGGAGAACTCAGCAGTCCAAACCAAACCACAGCAAAGCAATGCAGACCCGAGCTCCCTCAGCCACCCGAGGGCACCGATTTCCAACCCCAGGCATCCAGAGCACAGGAAGAGGGGGAGAGAGACAGATGGCCGTGACTCCAAGTGGCAGAGTGCTCGTGCAGGTATGGGTCCTGGGGCAGAACAAGGACTCAGGAACAAGGGCTGGGAATGCCCAAGTGCAGTGTCAGCTGTGGGCCCAGGAGGAGGAAGGGCACATGCCCTGCCGGTGCCCAGGGCAGCAGACCTGTGAGGGCAGACAGTGCCCTCCAGAGAGCTGAGGCCTGTGAGCAGAATGCTCTCAGGGGCACAGAAGTGGTGCCCTCTGCCAGATGTGGTGGCCGTGCCTGCCATCCCAGCTCCTCAGGAGGCTGAGGCAGGGGGCCACAAGTTCACGGCTAGCCTGGGCACTTAGTGAGGTCCTGTCTCAAAACAATGGAAAGTCAAGGGCGGGGGAGTCGCTTAGTGGCAGAGCTCCCCTGGGTCCATCCTCAGTACCGCAAAACCAGAATCTTCCCATCCATCCATGTATCGCCTGTCAATCTTCTGTCCATTATCTATGTCTTCAGTCATGTCTGTCTTCTATCGACCTACCTTCTATCTTTCCTCTACCCTCTATCTACCTACCTGTCTTCTATCAATCTACGTACCTACCTATCCATCATCTATCAATTATCTGTCCATCCATTATCTATCAATTTTGCCTATCTTTTTAAATCTATGTTCCATTTTCTATCTCCTTTCTTCTATCGATCATGTCGTCTACCTATCTTCTTTCAGTTGGCTATCATCTCCCTGCCTTCTATCATCTATCTCCTACCTACCTATCTTCTACCTTTCAATGTATCTATCTACTACCCACCCACCTACCTTCTGTCTACCATCTACCTATGGAACAAACTTATGTAGTGAGGGGCAGGCAGGGGTTCCCATGGCTGAGGCTGTGTTTGCTCCAGGGACACTGGGGATGGGCTGGAGGTAATTACCATCAACATGGAGTTTTTGTGCAGCAGTCTCATGGGGCTTATTTTGTTTGTGGACAAATACAGGAGTGTGCTGTGTGGCCGTGGCTGTGCAGGTGCAGTAAGGAAACTCCATGTGAGGGTAGGAGGGCCGGAAGGCCTGGGGGACACGGTAGAACCCTGTTTTGCCCTGTGCTACTGCTTGGACTGAGCCCCATGTTCACCACTGAGCCATGTCCCAGCCCCTTTCACTTTGAGACAAGGTCTTGCTGTTGCTCAGGCTGGCCTGGAACATGCGTCCTCCTGCCCCAGTGTCTCACATCTGGGATTACAGGTGTGGCCACTGCACCTGGCCAAATTAAGGTTCTAAAGTGTGGTTGCAAAATTCCCAGAACTGACATACATCATGGATCCACAGATCCTGGATGTACAACATATCTTAAGAGATATGCAGAGACCCCCACACCCAACACAGCATGGTGAGACTGGAACCCCACACAGGGACGCCACACCTGGGGCAGCGGGTCCCAGCACCATGTGTGTGCCAGCAGGCTGCAGATGGCAGCAGAAGAGGGCTGAGGTCTTCCAGTGCTGACAGATCATAGCTGCCCACTCAGGACAGTGAGCCCAGAGGCACTTTCATGAAGGAGGCAACCAGAGACTCCCAGAGACGAGTGGGTGGGAGTCTATTAAGACACACACTTAGGGGACTGAGCAGGGTGTTCTGAAAGCCAGAACGTGGTCCTAGACGGGAAGATGTAAATAGCAAGAGGGCGGCAAGCTGGTGACCACCAGGTGCACACACCTGGCAACGCGGTCACGCAAATCACACCTCAAACTGCACAGTGGCATCCTGTTTGTGGGTTAGAAAGTCAGAAGCTGACAATGACGACCAGGCACATTAACCAGCAGGCAGAAGACATAAGTCCTGATATGTTTGAGGTGCTTCAGATGTTGACTAACCTTGGGCTTTAAGGGAAATGTTTGCAGCTGAAATGGTAACTATTACAAGAATCAAAGTACGTAAGCTCCAAGCCAGTAGAGAAAATAAGCAGAATAGGAAAAACCCACAAAAACTCAATAACAGAAGACAAGAGAGGAGAAAAATAAACATTAATGTAGGGACAGGTGGAATTAAAGGCTGCAGGATGAAGCTCACGTTTGCCACTGACCACGGCGGGTGCATCCGCCCAATGGCCAGAGGAAGGCATTCCAGGTGTGTGCTGGGCTTGCTTGCGGAAGACACCCATATCCCTGAGGTCGCGAGTGGGCAGACTGCCAAAGGCAGACCCAGAAGACACCAGGTGCAGCCATACTCACCACGGACACACCTGGCTCCAGAGCACAAGCCCCCAGAGAGGACGGGCTCCTGACTCCAGGAAGCTCTGGTCATTCTGATAGCAGATCTACCTCAGAGAAGAGTTTCAGACGGTGTAAAGGAAAGGCATGAGCCACGGGGAAAGCTGAGCAGATGTGCTGTCAAGGGACACGCCACAAACAGCTCTCAGTAAGATTATTGTCCAGCAGACCTAAACTTGACAGGTTGTAGGAAGCATGGGCCACATCTACACCAGCCTAATCTAATGGGCAGAAGCAAGCTCAGTGCCCTTCCAGCTGTGTGAGCATGGTGCAATCGATTTTGGAGTAGCCACAAAAAGAGGAATGAAACACCCCATATATTTGGGAATTTAAAAGCAGACTTGTTAGCAAGTTGTGAGTTGAAGAAGGAACAATGGAAATTAAAATATATTGACAACTAAATAATAAAACATTCTCTGTCAAAAGTTGTGGGATGCAGCAAATCGGGTATATTGAGGAAATTCATAGCATTGAATGCTTATTAGAAAAACAAAAGCTGAAAATTAATTATCTAAGGTCCAAATTAAGAAGTTAGTGAAACTAAGAGAAGGACCCAAGGGAAGTGTGAGGAGGAAGTGACAGCCAGGAGCTGGGATTCCCAGGTGGGAGGCACGGTCAAACCTGTAGCCCGAGGAGTCTCACTAAATGCCACACAGAGTGACCCTCCCGTCCAGCCCAGGGCTCTCGGAGGACACAGCTCTTACCAGGGTGGGCAGGGCCAGCGGGACAGGGAAGGACCTCCTGTGCTGGTAGGGTGGGAAGCCGGAGCTCTGGGGCCTGGATGTGCCTCTTGTGCTCAGAACAGGAGGGTGATTTGGGGAGGGAGGCGGGACGCTGACCCTGCACCAGGACCTGTGCTAACTGGAGGAGGAACAGGGAGCGCACCACGCGGGTCAGACCGAGCTGGCCAAGTGGCAGTGTCCCACCGCCTGGCTGCAGTGACCACTGCTCTAATCTGCCCTCACCAGGTGCCTGCCCTCAGCCTCGTCCACACTCCCAGACCCAGGACTGGCAGCATGCTGCTCAGGTTCTCTCTGGGCTCTCGTGGGCAGGATCTGGCAGCGAAGCAGATAACAGAAAGACCAAGGGAAGGGAAGGGAGCTGCACCTCACTCCTCAGGAGCTCTGTGCACACTGACTGCCCAAGCCTGGACTCTTAGGGCCCCGTGACTTCAAGTACCATCCAGGTGACCACGGCCTGTGCATGCTGCGAGCTGACAGCATGCTTTTCAGACTAAGGCAGGGAAAGCTCATTAGAATCTGTGCTGCGGGTGTGTTCCACCCTTACCTGTGACTGGGTGACATCCCCTGGAGATCCCGAAAGTACCCTGTGCGTGATAGACCTCCAGGTGGATGCCACCCCACAGGCACCACCCCTCCATGACGTCCTTTCAACAGCCGAGGCCCTGGATGTGCGCCCTGGGGGCCTCCTTCCTGAGTGTGCCCTGCTCCTGCTGGTCTTGCTTTCCTAGGAAATCTCTCCAGGCCTCTTTGGATGCATCCTCAAATTCCTATCTGTGGTCGAGAACCTGCCAGGGCTGGGTTAAGGTCCCTGTCTCCCTTTGTAGGACCCTCTTGACCCCATCTGGTGACAACTGGACCTGCCCAGGGGACTCTGGCTGCCATCCCACTGCACAGAGGAGGATGCCAGGCAGGAGGGGTAGAGGGAAGGGCGGGTCCATAGGACAGTGCTGGGCATCCCTCTGTCCACTCTGCTGGGCTTGGACACCCCAGCCAGTTGCACCTTTGAACCCTTTCCCTCCTGGGGTCCCACCAACCTGCTAGAGTTCTGGAGTTGGGCCTTCTCCTGGGGTGGGCAGGGGTCAGCTGAGATGTGCCCAGAGCTCGGCCCAGGCCTACCTCCCACCTCGTCGTGGGACCGCAGGCAAGTTCTGGAGCCTCTGGGCTTTGTAGGGCACAGACCTACCTCTGGGGTTGTGACGGTTACAATCTACCAAGCACTAACTCTAGGTTCTCAGCACTGCTCCTGCCCCTCGGCACACGATGGGTGCCTGGCCTGCTCATGTGCACCCGGGCCCCTCAAGTGCACCCCGGGGCTCCCCCACGGTACGTGACGGGTGCCTGGCCTGCTCACGTGCACCCTGGCTCCCCCACGGTAGTGACGAGTGCCTGGCCTGCTCACGTGCACTCCAGACCAATCCCATGGCACTTGACAGGCACGAGCGTGCACATGTGAACCCCGGGCCCCTCAAGTGCACCCCGATCACCCCCACAGCACATGATGGTGTGTGGCAGGCTTACATGTGCCCTGGCCCCCTCCCTGGCATGTGACGTGTGTGGTGTGCACACGTGCACCCCTGGGCTCCTGAGCGAGGGGGACAGCGAGTGTTGTCAGTGCCTGCCAGGGCCTCCCTGCTGCCTTGGTGGACGCCTGACCAGCTCTAGACCTTCAAGAGCCCATCCCCCATCCTGTCCCCCGAAGCTGCCCAAGCCCCTCTGCTGCTTCCTCCTCGTGGCGCCCAGGGAGGCAGGCTCACCCCCCGCGGCCCCCTTCATGTCGGTGTCTGTCAGTTGTCACCAGTCCTGTCATCTCTACTGACCCCTGCTGCTTTCGGGTTGCCCTATCCTCAGACCAGGGTTTCAGCGTGGCCCCTGGCCGGCCCCTGGCCCTGTGGCATGTGGGTGCACCCAAGCACGTGCTGCGTCATGAAGCTTCTGCTCTCTGGGGCCACAGGACAGCTGGGGGACAAGGACACTGCCCCTCCAGCATTCTGCACCCCTGCCTGTGGGCCTGGGGGAGGCTGACTCACCGTGAACTGGCGCACCTCCCCTCTGTCCACCAGCTGGCGGTCCTTCTCAGGCGTGATGGCATAGGCCAGTTTCTAAGAGAGAATGAGCTGTTGGCCTCGGCACCGCAGGCACCCACCCGCCGGGTGCACCAACACCCCTCAGTGGGCAGGTGCAGGAGCCCATAGTCCGCGGTCCTGGAGTCCAGGCGGGGCATCAGCCCGTGTTCACACCCAACTTGCAGCACAGGCCGTGGGGCACTCTGTCCCTCAGTCCAGGGGTGGCAGGCTCCGTGGGGCCCTCTCGGGCCTGCTGGGAGCCCCTGCTTCTCCTGTCCAGCGCCGGAGCCTCATCACCCTAGCCTCGCAGGCATCACCAGGAGCTCG
>PVHX01012974.1:28687-56897 GCA_004024805.1 Geosciurus inauris | reverse complement strand
GGGGGGTGCGGACAGGAGAGGAGCAAGGGAAGCAAAGATAGGAAGAGGGGTGGAAAGAGAAATACAGCTGATGGAATGAAGATCCCAATGCCTATGACTTCTGTATGCTTTAAAATATCAAGCAGGCCCTACAGAAGGTAGACACTAGACAAGTCTAGTGTCTATTCAATCCACACCTAGTTTGAAAAGAAACCAGAAAATGTACCCACTCCATGAGCGGCCCCATGTCCAGCTGAAGCTCTGGGTTCCGATTTCCAAAAAAGAATAGAAGCAAGAGACACTGGAGGACAGGAGGACACACACTGCCCCTAGGGTGTAGCATGCGAGTCCTCTGCGACCTGCCTCTGTTCACCTCTGCAGTTTCTTGAAGAGGTCTGAAGAGGTGTTGGATGCTGCAGGGCCACTAGAGGTCTTCATTACACAACTATCACATAGTGGGCACGCACTGCTGCTCTACTGGAGGGGGAGAAGCTATTATCTGGCCTCAGCTCACTTCTGCATTCTCACATTGCCCTTCTCCCAATCCTCACAGTTTTCTTACTTTCTCCACATAAAGCACATCATTCCATATCCTTGGGCCTCTGCCTGGGAATTTCCTACTTGCTTGTTTCTCTTGACTGATTGACAATTCTTCACTGAAAACAGCTCAGGTGTCCCATCATCCAGGAAAGCATTGTTCACTCTCCAGGTTAAATGACAACACTGGTCTCTCTGCTTTGCCACTACCTGCCTTGCCCTTGTTACTATATTCTGTATACTACACAGGTGATCTTCTGCTGAACAAATGTCAGTGTTACCAGGAATCAATAAGGTGAGAAAAGGGATCAACAAAAGACAAGAATGTCAACTTGACCCATCAATTCTAGTTCTGAGTGATTGTGCTTAGTGCAGATGGGGCCTTTAAACAGGTTGTTGGTCTATGGAGTTTGCATTGTATGAAGCATTATTTTGTTATATATTTATTTGCAATAAAAGGTAAAATTCAAAATATGAACATCTATATGTATAGTTTTCTACAGGATGAAAGAGTTAAGCTCAAAACAAGCAACACAGTTCACACAATAAGTGTACATATGTATGTATGTGTGTATACACATGTCATTTTGTACAAATGAACTTATGTAAGCAATATATCCTTTAGAATTTATTTTTTGTAAACAAAAATAAGTCTTACATAAGTCAAAAAAGTCTTAAAATAAATCAAATACAATATTAAAATATTGTATTACTTACTAATATTAAAGTGTTGTATTACTTACTAATCTGCAAGCACTTTCTCTCAAAATCCATGTCTTATTCTTCCTTACATCTTAGCACTTAGCACATTGCCTGGTATGCAGAGCATATTTCTATCTACCTTAGAAATGCTTTCACAGAATCCCAGTAAGCTCACATTAGAAGAACTTACACAGATTTTCTATGTTCTCACAGTCCCACAAATGGCAGTTTCTAGAAGAGATGTTTTCTCCCTGGTTTAGCTGTATCATAGGAGTAGAAATCTGAAAGTCACTACTAAGCTTTAAAATATACTGGTGAGATTAATTTAGTAGACATTTCTAATATTAACATAGATGGTTCTGCAAATGAGTTCTTCCCTAGGTAAGAGAAAGACTAAGATACTCAGTCTCCCTCAAAGCCACATAATCATAATCAACTGATTCCCTACATGGAGGACTTTCATTCATACATGAGCACACTGTGGGTGGCATCAGAGAAATCTGGAATTTGGAAGCATCATTAGATGCATACTGAATTCCTGATGCAGAGTTGGCATTGTTAATGACATCACTAGTAGTTTCAGAAAATTCTGGTTGCTGGACTTTACTGCTTGAAGGTATCAATGAAGCCCAAAAGGTATGGGGTACTGTTTTTAAAAGTTTGACTTCAAGTCTGTTCCTTCAGAACTCCCAGCAATTCTGACACAGCACCTTCTTTGGATAGTTCTGATTGCTAAAAATTCTTTCTTATGTTGAGATGATCTCTGTCTCAGACTTGTCCCTAATTAAGCTGACTTCTCCCCCTGGATTAGCACTAAAGTTTTTCAAATGACAACAAAATTTAAATAATTTTAGATGATGATCTATACTTATCTATAGGTCATACAAAATGAAATCCCTGAAACTCAGGTACTGAAACCTCTTCATGGAGCAGAATTCGAAGTGTCTTTACATCTATTCTCTTTTCAATGTGTTTTAGTTTTTCTGATTACCTCTCAGTACATTCTCACTATTAATGCACGCCTATAATCCCAGCACTTTGGGAGGCTGAGACAGGAGAATCACGAGTTCAAAGCCAGCCTCTGCAACAGTGAGGTGCTAAACAACTCAGTGAGGCCCTGTCTCTAAATAAAATACAAAAAATAGGGCTGGGGATGTGGCTAAGTGGTTGTTCAATCCTCTGTACCAAAAAGAAAAACCTTTGGCTTTTACAAGTCAGCCCCGTGCCCATCCAGTTTCTTTTTATTCCATTGACCCAACCCCTAGGCCCACATTAGCTTTGGGGACATATTCATCACAATGTTGATTTCTAAAGACATGACTGTCATCTAATACCTCTAAGCATTTTCACACATTCTGCTCAAAACTATAACTTCTTCATCCTCTGTAAGCACAGCTGTATTGCTGTGCTTTGGCGTTTGGTTTTTGTTTGTTTGTTTTGACCGGAGTATAGGACCTTACATTTATCCCTGTTAAATTTCATTAAGTTATTTCAGCTCAAAATGTTCCCACCTGTCAAGATCTTTTGGGATTCTAATTCTTCCATTCAACATATTCTCTGTCCCTCCCAGCTTTATCATTTGCAAGTGTGATGAGACTTTCCTCTATAGTATCATCCAAATCACTAATTTTAAAAGGAGTACATAGATCAAGACTATGGCCAAAGCCTGACGTTGCTGATAGTAAAATTTCTCTCTAGAAGGATACATATCTATAAACCAGATCCTCTGGTTAACCTTCTGTCAATTAGGAGTTCACTTAATTGTAATGACACTTGATTCACACCTACTCTTTATCCACAAGGATACACAATAAACTGCTTTGTGAACTACTGGAATATAAATACTCTATGGCAGATGCTTTACCTCTAATCTAAAAACTCTAACAAAGAAAGAGATGGAGTAACTGTTTTATTTGCTTAGTATCACATGGTGATCCATAGTAACTGTCTTCACTTTCTATCACTAGCTAGGATTCTAAGATTAAATGATTCCTTTTAATTATTAGTTACTTACCAATTCCAGGGACACTTGGGCAATTTTCAACAAAATTAGCCCACTAGCAAAAGAATCTACATACTCCTGTGAGAATCAACCTACTCACTCTAGAATCAACCTACCTTCTTAATGATTTAATCATCTCTTAAAGGCCCTACCTCCTAACACCATCACCATGGCAATCAAATTTCAACATGTGTTTCAGAGGGTATGAGCTATATTCAAACCATAGCATTCCATGCTGGGGGTGTAGCTCAGAGATGGAGCACTTACCTTGTATGTGTAAGGCCCTTGATTTAATCCCTAGCACATGAAAAAAAGAAATAGCATTTCCAAATACTTGTACTGGTCCAGACCACCATGATGGATCATCTAGACAATTCTGTAACATCTTCATTGGCATTACTGCTTCCACCTTTCCTAAATACAGTCTATTCCCTGTCCAGCTGTCAACACTTTACTAAAAAAAAAACAAAAAAAGTCACCTCCCTCTGCCATTCATTACTCTCCTTGGCTTCCTATAGCACTGCCATTAAAATCTAAACTCCCAGCCGGGCGCGGTGGCTCAAGCCTGTAATCCCAGCACTCAGGGAGGCTGAGACAGGAGAATCGCGAGTTCAAAGCCAGCCTCAGCAATGGCGAGGTGCTAAGCAACTCAATGAGACCCTGTCTCTACATAAAACACAAAATAGGGCTGGGGATATGGCTCAGTGGTCGAGTGCCCCTGAGTTCAATCCCCAATACCAAAAAAAAAAATCTAAACTCCCCTCTCCACTCAACTCCAAACACAATACTTTCTTGCTCTTCCTCAAATCTACCAAGCTCATGTCCACCTTGATCTGTCTCCCCAACCTAGAACACTGTCACTCCCTGGTACTCTGTTCCTTGGGTCTACATAGAGTTTGTCCTACCTCTCAATCCAATCACCCCTCAACAGTCACCTCCTCAGAGAAATCCTCATATTGACATTAGACCAACCAATCCCCCAAGTCCCCTAACCCTTTACTCTGCTTTATTCTTTTTCATAGTACTTACTAACCTGAAATTATTCTACATATATATTTATTGTCACACCACAGTTTAAGCACCATGAGAGAAGAGATTTTGAATTGTTTTCTTCTGAATTCCAGAGGCCTAGAACAGTACTTGATACATACATAGTAAGCTCTCAGATATTTGAGAAATAATTGATTTTTTTTTAAAAACCTACAAAAGTATACTCACTTTTCCAAAATCCTTCTCTGGTATACACTCACCATCTTGACACTATGTTGTCTTCATGAATCTTAAAGGATTATTACATCACTGATTTTTTTTCAAAAGTTATTTATTCTAATTAAGTATACATGAGAGCAGAATGCATTTTGGTTCATTGTACACAAATGGAGCACAACTTTTCATTTCTCTGGTTGTACACGACACATCATTGAATTTTTATACGAACACAGAAGAAACAAATAATCTCATAATAAGGCACTAAAAGTGTTCCTTATAGATTCCCAGAATTTGGGTTGAGGTTTTATTTAAGATCCATCAGTAAGGTCTTGTTTTACTATATCTCTCAAGGCTTCAGATCTGTATAATAGGGTGACCAGTGAACATGTGGGGCTATTGAGCACTTAAAATGTGCTCTATACTGAGATGTACTATTAAATGTAAAATAGACAAATTTTATTATAGATTACACACTGAATGACTGATTATATTTTGATAGAGTTAATATATATAGTAAACTATATTATTAAAATTAGTTTCACCTATTTCTTCTTATTTTTTTAAAAAGAGTGGCTACTGGACAATTTTAAATTACATGTGTGGCTCTCATTTGCAGCTCACATTGTGTTTCTATTGGATAGCGCAGTTGCAGAGAGATCAAATGAGTTGCTCCAGGCCCCAGTGAACTGTCATGGAAGATACAGGAGCATACATTAGACCCCTGTCTCCCCCACATCTCTTTTCTCTGCAAGCCCAGGCTTGGATTGCTTACAATGATAACTTTATCAGGGACAGTAGAGAAGAACAAGAAGAGTAAGAATTAAAAATCCCTGGCACTAGCCCCACACTTTCTCACACAGTGTGTGATTTTGAGCAGTTTCTTCAACCTTTCTTGACCTCAGTTTCCTCATCAGCAAATTGGAAAAAGTAGGTTGCATAACTAAATAATTTGTAAGGATAAAATGAATTGATATTCATCCTTTAGAATGGTATCTGCCATATGGTGAGTGCTATGTAAGTTTAGTGCTATTATTTTTTTTTGGTGGGGGTGATCCCGGGGATTGAACTCAGGGGCACTTGACCACTGAGCCACATCCTCACCCTATTTTGTATTTTATTTACAGACAGGGTCTCGCTGAGTTGCTTAGCACCTCCCTTTTGCTGAGGCTGGCTTTGAACTCCAGATCCTCCTGCGTCAGTCTCCCGAGTGGCTGCACCATAGTGCCTAGCTGTTTACTGCTATTATTATTAAATGTTTATCTGCTTTAAATTGAAAGCTGGAAGATTTTTAGGTAATCATAAACAATTTAAGTCCATGAGTTCTTTTTGTTAATAGATATTTCTATAATCAGAAATATGAATCAGACAACCAATTCATTTCTGTACCTGACAAACCTGTTTTGATACAATGAGATTATTGTATATGAAAAACTTCATGTTACATGAAAACTCACTATTACTGAGCAGAACTATGAACTCTATTTCTACCATTTTTCACAAGAACACACAGCAACTATTTTCCCAATTACTACATGCCCCACCTGCACAGAATCAGTATCTACTTTGAATAATCCAGGTAACTAATGCTTCCACTGTGGTTGGTGAGTTTCCGTGGTAACTCAGACCTGCAAAAATATAAAGACTGCTAAATCCAATCTCCTCAATTTATTGATAAGGATCTGTGATTTCTTGACCTGCCAAAGGCCACACTGCAGATTAGAAGTGATACTGGGAATTATACCAAAGATCTCCGGCAACTCATCTACAAAGCTCTAGGCAATACCCAGCTTTTTCAACTGATTGAAAGTTCAAAATTACTGAAAGGAAAAGCAATGTATTAAGCAGATGGTGTAGCAAGTACAATAAGGAATGTAAACATTCTAAAAAATTCTGGAAGAAATACGAATTAGAAATAATATTTCTAATTATAACTCTAGAAAATATCACAATATAATTAACATAATCTTTGAGGTTTCCTACTCATCATGATAATTTAAACAAAGCTTCTTT
This sequence comes from Geosciurus inauris, assembly GCA_004024805.1. Taxonomy (NCBI): domain Eukaryota; kingdom Metazoa; phylum Chordata; class Mammalia; order Rodentia; family Sciuridae; genus Geosciurus; species Geosciurus inauris. The sequence goes on along the minus strand of PVHX01012974.1, from coordinate 50,458 downwards.
ATACTTTGGCCAACATAATTCTCCTTAAAGAGAAAGATGACTCAAGATGAACATTTTAAACAAAAGATGATATTCTCTTGGAGTTGCTGGCTTTTTTTCTGGTTTGCACCAAGATAAAATTACATTGTAGATAGAACTGATTAAATTATCCTAATGTCAAATTCAAATTTCTTTGAAAATACTCATTTCAAATTATCGTGTGTGTATGTGTGTGTGTGTGTGTGTGTACATGTGCTCACATGTGTGTGAGTACATAGATAGATACACTGATAGAATGAACTGGTTTCACTGGATTGTTCCTGATTGATAGATACCACATTTAGTATCTAAACATTCTAATATGCTTATGTCCAATAAAACAAAGCCTTTTTCTCATTTTTACCACTTGCCACATCCCCTAATACATATACAAATTAAATTATTAAGTAAGGGAAAAATACTTTCTCATTGAAAGGCAATTTGAAAATGGTAAAGAAAGTTCAAGAAGTTTTCACATATGTGACCTACATGTAGACCATTTGTATTCCATATCAACAAGATATTAAAAGAAGTAATTCACCTGGGGTTGTAGATCAGTCATAGAGCATTTGCCTAACACAAGTGAGACACTGGATATAATCCTCAGCATCACATAAAAAACAAATAAATAAAAAATAAAGGTTAAATTCTTGAAAAAAAAAGAACTAATTCAGTCAGCTTTTAGAACTTTCACAATAAAGCAGTATTTATACCCAATCCTTGCTTTGCCACATGGTGGAGTTTGTGGTATGTTTGTGGCTTGTGATCAGGGTTTTATGTTTCAATCATGTTCTTTAATTCATTCTTTAAAAGTTTAAAATTTCTGCTGAAAAGGAAGAAACATGTCTATTCAATTTAGACTGAAAATATGTGTTTAAACTGTAATAGCCAAAGCAGAATTACAAAATGAATATCCCTAATCCAAAAATCTAAAATCTGAATCTCTGAAATCTGAATCATTTTTGGACCTCACACTCCAAGTGGAAAATTCCACAGCTGATCTCATATGATAGGATACAGTCAAAACACAAAAATTTTGTATAAAATTACCTTTGTACTGTGTTCAGTATGTATGTATGTATGTGAAACATAAATTACTGTCATGTTTATTAAGACTTGGGTCCCATTCCCAAGATATCTCATTATATATATGAAAATATTCCCAAATCTGGAAAAATTCCAAAATCTGAAACATTTCTGATTACATGCATTTCATATAAGGAATACTAGGAAAATATCTTATATATCTTAGCTTTTGAATCTGAGATTTTTTTTTTCTTTTCTTTTTAAAGTGAGAGCAAAAGAATTAGAAATGCTGGAGAGAAGAGAGCTGAAAATGTCAACCTCTTCAGCTAAAATTAGGAAATGGAGAAACTAGTTGTCTTGCAAGTTGGGGTGGCCACAGAATAATTAGACAATTAACAGTCAAAAAGCAGTGGTAAAAACTGGAATAAAGGACTAAATGATGCTTTGGGTTGCAAGAAAATGTCTGAACTTGAAGAATTATCCTAAGTCTTGGGCCAAGACTGTAAATTTCTTTCCAGTTAGGTTGAATTTTACAAGCCCCAAAAGATGAATGAGTTAAGAATAAGAACAAGTAAATCAAATATACAATAATAATACTCAAGTTAAAATTAAGAATAAACAATCAGGCATGGTGTGGTCTAGAGTCCCAGCTACCTGAGAGGCCCAGTCAGGAGAATCACTTGAGCTGGGAGTTCAAGGCCAGATTCATTAACATAGCAAGCCCCTGTCTCCAAGAAACAAAAGAATAGGCATTGGAAAATTTTTTTTAAAAAGTGAAAGAGAGATAATAATCAAAAAGTAACAACGGTGAGTTAGCATTGTTTTTGATACTGTCCTTATTTAAGGTATTTGAATCTGATATTAAATAACCTATAAGAGTTGTGACTAATTTATGAAGTAAGAGCATAACACTATTGATTTGATTACATTTAAAAACAATACTTGAATATTTAAGAGAATAGAATTTATTTAATCTATAACCTTACGTTTATGAGATTTCCCTAAGATGACTTAAATTCTTAGCTTTTTCTTGTCAGTTTTTTCAAAAATACTATATTTATTAAAAAATAATATTTTGAAATAGTTGAAGATACTCAGGTTTATAAAATGTGCAAATATCTTAAAATGTTTAAAGGACATTTAATAATTCACTGAATTTCTATATGGTATTAACAGTATCACATTGAAAACTAATCAAAGAACTAAGTAAGATACTTTTTACAGAAATTTCCTAGATTTACAAAAATTAAAATGGATATTAAGCCCTGGGAAAACTAAATTTTTACATTTTTCAGCTTTAATAAGTTCATTATCAATTAAAACAGCAACTACAAACATTTCTTTACTCTGAAAACCCTTGCCAAATATTTCAAAACTGCATTGAGAAAAGAACAGAAAGTATACAATAAAGCACTAGAATATTTATGGTGGGAAAATGAGAGACACTAACAAAGCATAGCCCACCAGCAGGCAAATAACAATATCCTATACCTCTCTTCCACATTAGATGATTTTTCTGCCTTAGAATTGCATACAATTTGGAAAAACTTTTCAGATATATTGTTGAATATTAAAAAGTAAGCACAACACAGAGTGGTTAACGTTATATTCAACAGGACATTAGGTCAGCTGCTATGACAAAAGGGTACAATCATTCAGAGTTCCAAAATGTTCAACATCATTTTGTGGTGTAATTCCTACAACCAAGTCAGCCTCCCTCCCTGTAAGAGAAGAAAGGATCCTTTCCCACAAAAGTGGCATTTTTAAAAGGACCAGTGATGATTTAGTCATTAATTTATACTTATTCAGTTTAAAGTGGCCTCTATGAAGTCTTTCCTACTTTTTGAAGTCAAAATATCCATTCTTTTATGCAAGAATGCTGTTGCTAAATGACATTTAGCCATTTTGTCAAGATGTGTGGAACACCTAGGCACTATACAAAATGTTGAGGATTCACTGGTTGTTAATATTCCCTCTATTTATAAAATCTAGAACCTAGCAGGGAAGATGGATGATTAATTGTGTTTCAAATTAGGATAAGCACTATTTTAAACAAGAAATGTAGAAAGTGCTATAAGAGAATATTCTGAGGGATCTAATTCAGGTTGGGGAGTCAATGAAGGTTTTCAGGAAGAAAGGATATTTAAGATGCATTCTGAAAATAAGTACCAGGTAGCTAGAAGACTAGCAAGGAAGAGTGCTGCAGGCTGATGAATCAGCAATGCAGAGTCTAAGAAGAAAGATTTAGGTCCATTGAAGGTCCTTAAAAGAAGGTCTTGTGGTCAAAACTGAGTAATAGTGGGAAATAATGGCAAATGGGTCATCAAGGGTCAGATAGAGGGCCTCTTAGGCTACGTACAATTTCACATTTGTATCCAAGGTGAACAAGAAGACATACAAAGCTTTTGAGCAGGAAAATAACTATCTGATTTACATTTTTAAAACAAGACAGAAGCCATACTGTGATTAAGACCAGGCACAGTGGCACCTGCCTGTTATCCCAACAACTTTGGAGACTAAAACAGGAGGATAGCAAGTTCAAGGTCAGCATCAGCTAAATCCTATCTCCAAGTAAAAATTAAAAAGGAGGGCTGAGGATGTAATTCAGCCCTGAGCTAAATCCTCGTACCAGAAGGCAAGACCCAAGCTCTGGAGCCAGACTTGAGGCCCCTTCTTCTTGAGGCCTCCTCAATCTTTAGAGCCCTTGGATTTTCATTTTATGAAACTTTCTAGGTATTCCCAAACCAGAGACCTCCAGCTTCCATAGAAATTCTTTATACCACTCAGATGGTATTTCATGTAAACCACTCTAGAGATAGAAACAAGCATATTCATTTAACAAGTTATTTGACTGTGCTTAGCACTGTGGGTTTAGGGGTCAGCAGAGTTCTCCTTCATGGATTTCAATGTCTCATGTAAAAAACTTTTCTAATGAATCAGACACAACTTTCCTATGTTCATATATAAATACATGACCAGTGTAACTACACATCATGTACAACCACTAGAGTGGGAAGTTTTTACTCCATGTATGTATGATATGTCAAAATATACTCTACTGTCATGTATATTTAAAAAGAAAAAATTAAAAAAAAAAAAACATGAAAAAGAAAACTTCTCCAAATCATCAATTGGCTAGATATGGTCCATTCACAGTTAGAGATCAGAGGAAATTATAGTGTATGTTGGAACTCTTACACATACTATTGCTCCCATTTTTAAATCTTCTTTTTATATTAAAACCCACTAACCTATCAAGTAATTCTTTCAGGTTTCAAATGGTAAAACCTCTTGAATTAGATCCCATTGAGCTGATGGCAATATATAGAGGTCTCCTTTCTAATCTACATTCAACACTGAAATTGATTTTATGAAATTGAATACCATGTCAATAACTAAAGAAGTTTTGCTTTATTTTACATTTTTACTATCTGGTTAGGAAATAAAGAAAGAAAAGTAAGTCATGTTATATCCTTCATTCCAAGACTTATTTCAACACAAAATTAAATTTTTGAAATTGAGATACCTTTGCATTGATATAAGAATTGACAATGGTGGTATTTGCTTTCCTGAAATGCTGTTTTCAAATCCGTAGTGCATCATATAATCAATGCTGCCTTAGAAACTAGGAAATTCAACATGAAAACATGACTAACTCAACAAAAGAATGGATTGGCAACTAAGAGATTCAACTTCTATCCTTGGCTTCTCTTCCAACTAGCTACTGATTACCTAGCCCTCTGGCAAGCCAAATCTCTTCATTTCTCTGGACCTTCTGACCCCATTCACATAATAAAGGATTGCAAACTCTATAGTTAAGAAACCAAGTTTTCAAATTTTCCATCATTTGAAGACTGATCCATTTATAAAAAATAAATAAATAAAAACACTTTTGATGCTGTAATAATGTTAAATTACTGAGAGTTTCTGAATATTTGCTTTTAATTTTTCTACCAGTCTTATGCAAATACCTGCACAGATATACAAATACATTTTGAGTGGTATTATATAGATTAGATAATGATTCTACAAATGACTTATTACATTCACTCATTTGATTTGGGTTTAGTAATACTAATACTCTTCTTCAAAGAGAAGATTAATGTGTAGTTCATTCTAGAATTATGCTTCCTCCATAGTACTAACACAATTTCAGAAAAATAAGTACTTAATAGCTATAGGCCACAAAGCCATTGCAGTTTATGGGAACATAACTTCTTTTTCTTTTTCTTTTCTTTTTTTTTTTTTTTTTGGTACTGGAGAGTGAACCCAGGGGCACTCAACCACTGAGCCACATCCCCAGCCCTATTTTGTGTTTTATGTAGAGACAGGGTCTCACTGAGTTGCTTAGCGCCTTGTCGTTGCTGAGGCTGACTTTGAACTTGCGATTCTCCTATCTCAGCCTCCCTCCCTAAGTGCTGGGATTACAGGACAACTTCTCGAATATACATTACACTTCAAGGAAAATATGGGCAAATGTGAACACCTGCTGCATTTCTTAATCACTTATACAAAGATAAATTGTACATATGTTCTTGCTCTTCTTCTATCCACTACTCTGGCAACTGGTACAGATGAATTTACCTAAGATCCCAACAAATTATTCAGCTCAGTCTCTGAAGACCCTTTATCAAGGTGATAAGGGAGATTGCTTCAACTTCAAGAAATAGTTCCCCTAGGCAGCTCTGTCCCTGGGAGATATCTCTCCTGGATATTTACTAAAAGATTGGTTTTAGAATTCAGAGTGACAATCAGAGGCCAGCCAGCTCTTGAGCTCCCAGGTTGATGCCACAGAACAGAAGTTCTCAAACTGGAGCATTTATCAGAATCACCACAAGGGCTTATTAATATACAAATTGCTAGTTCCATTCCAGAATTTTAAAAAAAAAAAAGCGAGCAATTAACTGCAATACTACTAAATATGCCTTAATATTGAAAGACACTCTTTAGATTCAAAGAGCCACAATGGGGACAGCAAGTTGATATTTCCAACAAGGTCCTATGAGGTACCAGAACTGATGCTGCTGGTGCTGGGAGTACACTCTAAGGACCACTGTTATGAAACATCTGTTGATAGAGTTGGAAAGACCTCTAAGGTAACTTGATCCAAACCTTTCATTTTACAGATAAGAACTCTGGGGTTCAGAGAGAATGTCTTGCTTCTGGTTATATACCAATAGTCTGATTTTATAAGTAAGCTACCACAGGACTCAACAATTGTGAAGATTTGGTTTTTCTGTCTGTAAAGTGGGTGTATCAATATGAATTCATTGAAACATATTTGATATTTTATCATCAACTGGCCTATATAACTTCTAGTTGCCAGGTATCATTCTGGATTATCAGTGCTTGTTCTATGCCATTCAATAATTGTTAAAATATTGTTCTAGGCATAATATTGGCTCAGAGGCGGGATCATTCCTGCCAAGACAGACACAATCCTGGTCTCATGAAGATGTAATTTATTAGCAGGGTGAAGTCAAAACAAACCAACATATAAGCAAGTGTGAATTCTAATTCTAGTAGGTGGCAGGCATTTAGAATTTATTCCAAGTGTAAGTGCACTGAATTAAAGCAAGATAATAATATGATTTATTTATGAGGGACCAAAGAAGGGCAAATGTGGATAATGGGAAATCAGATGGACATTGTAGCAATACAGTAGGGCAGTGACAGTCCAGTATAGGACTACCGATTTGGAAATGGGAAGAAGTTATGAAATTTAGGAAAAGTTTTAGCAGTAGAGACAGTGCAGATGGATGGCTTGTGGGAGTTTGCTGGGATAATAAGATACACGTGTAAAATGCTCATATTCCTATAAAATAAATGCATGATAAAAAACAAAGTGAGCAATTAACTGCAGTACTACTAAATATGCCTTAATATTGAAAGACACTGCTTCCTTTCTTCTTCATACTTTCATTGTCTGAAATTCAGATTTAGATTTTTCTTTCAGTTTGCATTTACTAACCCTTTTAGAAAAGACCATACTTCCTTCAAAAAAGTCTATCATTTGGGGCTTTCAAGCCTCTGAGTACTTATCTTTTGAGGAAAGAATTCCAAGAAAGGTAGAAGGCATCCTAGTCCCCTTATTAGGGTAGGAATCTAAGGTTAGCAAAGTTTTCTCAATCAGAACTGAAAATAATAGCACTGCCTATGTGCCAGGCACTATTCTAAACACTTTAAAAATAATGGCTCATTTTATCTAATTCTCATAATAGTATCCACCTAATATGTTTGCTATTCCCTTTTAACAGGTGAGAAAACTAGTGTATATTCAAGGATGCATTCAGCTTATCAGTAGAAAAGCCTAGAGTTTAAACCCAGCTTATAACCATTATGCTCCTAGCATTATGCCATACTACCTCCCCACAACAACCTGGTATTTGGGTATAATCAGATGACCTAAAGCTTTGAAAAGTGACAGGTGATGGTTCCAGGTGGCGTGCAGCATTGCTGTGGAAATAAAGCACCCAATATGGCACCAGCAGCCCCTATAGATTGGGGTGGAGTCCTCTGGCTGTGTTTTTGGCAGCCTGGTATGATATCACTGGCTGCTATGTCAAGACTTCTTTGGATCCTGCCTTTTTGCTGAGCCTGTTCTTCAATTCCCATTGATTCTGAGTTTCCTGCTTCCCTTCCAATAAATTATTCATCTACTTAAATGACCTACAACCAAAACCCCTATCCAGTATGGTTAATTTACACATCAGCACAGAGCCCATCACTCATAAGGAAAATTGGTCCTCATGCAAAAACTCTTGAGGCCCTTTCTATCTTTAGAGCCCTTGGATTTTCCATCAGCACATGTCCTTCCCAATACAGTATTTCAGTTATAGCTGCCTGGCTCATAGGGATCCCTGCCTTCAGGTCATCTGCACTCAAGTGACAGCCATGTCTGTGATGTATGTCCCCTGTGCAGAATTGATGGATCCAGGAGTATAGGTTTATGGCTCACATCAGGCCTTCAATCTCCACAGGAGTATGAAAATCAGCCCAAGAGGATTTTTATGCTCTAAAGGAAATGAAACCAAGGCATGTTGATGGCTGTGCCCTGAAGAAGGATCCCCTACTCCAACTGCCCTAGCATTTGCTCTTTCCCAGTTTATATTATTAAAAGCATTTTTAGTTTATTAGTTCTAATCAGTTATACATGACAGTAGGAAGCTCTTCGATTTTTTGTACATAAATAGAGCAGAATTTTTCACTTCTCTGGTTGTGCATGGAGTAGAGTCACACCATTCATGCAATCATGCATGTACCTAGGGTAATGATGTCCGTCTCATTCTATCATCTTTCCTACCCTTCCGCCCCCTCCCCAAAAACATTTTTTTTAAATTCTATGAAATGGGCGTGGTAAGAATCCTTCCTATATAGTCTCCTCTTTGTTTCAATTTCAACAGCTGCCATTAGTAACAGTAACTGTGCTATATCTATTTACTGAAAAACTTTTTCTCTGCTCTCCTTCTTGCCATTCACAGATCGGAATTCTGACAATAACATTTTTCCCCTGTGATTAAGGTATCATGGGAAAAGATAAAGCAAAAGATGATATAAACTAGAAAGCATCCTTTAAAAAGAAAAAATAAAACAGTCCCTTTGAAGTTTAGGATTTTTTTTAACATTGTTTTTTGCCAAACTCCATTGTCAGATTTTTCCATTTTGTATTTGCTTATGGTCTTAGGATAGTGATATGCTTCAGAAATCTGGTTTTTCAGGTACTTAAATTTAAATTAGTGGACTTGAGATCTTTGTCTCAAGTGGGTTAAATATCTTAACAATTATCTGTTAAATGTAAGCAGGACTTCATGAAGAAATGTTTCATTGTTCACATGGGGAAAGTTGGGTACTGTTAGGTCCTTAAGCCAAAGTTACTCCATTTTGAAAATCAGCACCTGCCCAGCCAGGCATGACCTTCCCATCAGGCTCGCCCCCAAAGAGTCCATAACTAGCAAAACCACAACAAAGGTGCCAAGTAACAATCACAGGACCAGATGGGTTATTTTTTAACTACTCCATTGTACATAACTATATAGCTAAGAAGATTTTACCAGCAGGCTGCTGTGCCCTGCAGGACAGCCTGGCAAATATTCTCAATAAATCTTTGCTTGACTCAGAGATGTGTCTTTCCTGGATATTTGCACCAGCTTCCCTAACAGGTACAAGATGAGCATGGAGCATCTTGTTTTTCAAGAAAGTAAGGAAGTGCTTTTAAAAAAATATGATGGGGACATGGCACAGTGACAGAGCAGCCAGCTTAAAGGTGCTCTTATTGCAGAGCTCTGGTTTAATTTGAGTACCAAATAAGTATGAATAGTAATAAGCAAATAAATATGGGCGGCTAGGAATATAGCTCAGTTGGTAGAGTGTTTGCCTCGCGTGCACAAAGTTCTGGGTTCATTCCCCAGCACCACAATCAATAAATCAATAAATAAGGGTAAAGGGAAGGCTCTTGTAGAATGTCAAGTGCTAACAGGTAAAGTGAAGAGAGTACAATAGTTGGAAAATCATCATTTTATAGCCATCATGTCATAGATTGGATCAGGCAGGAATAATCAATGGATGCTAAATAAAGATGGATATTTTGGGGGCTGTGTATGTAGCTTAGTGGTAGACCATTTACCTAGAATGCAGGAGGCCCTGGGTTTGATTCCCAGCACAGCAAAAAGAAAAGTTACTAAAAAGAACATTTTGGTGAGGAACAGGGTATTTGCATCATCTCAGAGAGTGTCTCTACACAAAATTATGATACAATGGATAAAACAAGCAACATCTTGACCAGCTGACCAAATTTAACATCACCAATGGGGAGAAGAAGGACACTGTGAACCTACAGACAAGATACCACTGAGAAAAACACAACATCCCCTATGTAGTGTTGCAGACCAGAATCCACAGGTAACTTCCCTAATTACAAGAAAATCAGACAAATCCTAAATGAAGAGTGTTCTATTTTAAAAAGAGAGAGGGCACTGTGTTCTTCAAAAATTCAGTCACCAAAGCAATGAAATGTTTGTAGAAATGTTCCAGATTAAAGAGGCTAGAAGGGCATGAGAACAAAATGCAATGCCTGAGCCTACACTGGACCCTGTACTGGAAATGAGAAAATTCACTATGAACATTTTTGGGCCAACTAACAAAACTGAGATATGGATAATAGATTGGACATAAATACCATACCAAGGTTAAAATACTGAAGTTTCGAAGTGAACTGTGATTATATAAGACACTATCCCTATTTTTAGAGAAAACACACTGAAGTAGTTCAAGGCCACAATGCATATAGCTTACTCTCAAACTTGTTTTTTCCAGAAAAACTAAAGAGAACACACACACACACACGCACACATAAACAAAAAAAATGGGGTAAAAATTAAACCATAAGTGAGGTAGGAGTGAACTAGGAGAAGAGTATACCTGTGTGGTTTATATATTCTAATTCTTGCATTTTTTGTACATTTAAAAATGCTTCCCAATAAAAAAGTTTAAAATTAAAAAATTTGTGAGAGGAGAATAACTCCAAAGGGTCACAGGGAACTTTGAGGGATGATGGAAGTGTTCTAGATCATGATTGTGCCTGTGCTTACACAACTGCTCATAGTTGCCCAAACACATTGATTTGTACACTTAGGATCAATGAATTCTGTTTTATGTAAAATACCGCAATAGAGTTTATCTGAAAAGATGCCAAGACTAAAAGCGCATTATTACAAAAGGTTCTAAATGCATTGAAAGGCAGAAGAACCAAGGGGTATTTGCAATTGCTTCTTGAGAGGTCTCAGGGACTGCTCTGCTGTGGACAGAAGCAGGCCATCTGGTGAGGCTGTTTTCCAGAAAGGATGAGTATAAGCCACAGATAAAGCTACATAATCCTTCTTTCTGAAGCACATTATAGCAAAATAATAACAATAGCGATAATAATTTTAAAAATTAATAGCTATTAACACCTATTTTATAACAGACACAGTGCTCACATAAATGGTTAAGATAAAACACAAAAACTCAGTAAAATATTGTCCTTCATATTATCCCAGATCCTGAGAACTTCACTTATTGTCCTGAGGAATCTTCCTTGGTAGGTGGGTAAAGTTTGTGCATCCATCCGTAGATGGTCATTAGCATCCTACTCTGCATACTGAGGCTAAGCCCAGCTGATCTGTCCTCCAGAGGCAACTCTGTCATACTGTCCACACCACCTCATGATCCCCAGTGTTTATCACCATCTTCCTCATGAGAGTACTTTTGAACTATCCTCCTCCAATACATCCTGGGAATGATTCCCTGCACTAAGTGTCACACTTTGGAAGTCTATTGGATTGAACAAAGCTAAGATAAAAGAACATGGGCATATTTACCATATCACTCCTTCTTCAAAGAGCTGGAAAATTCTGCACACTGTCTGCACCATTTGCTCTATTGGACTTTCTACCCAGGAACATGGTAGCTACTTCTGAACTGGGATTTTGTTATACTCAGTCCAATAAAAGTTTTGGGGACCCAGATTTTCAACACTTTAAGAATAGAGAATTTAAAATCAATGTAAATTCAAAGAAAAACATTTCTGTTAAAGCACTACCAGGACAATTTAGACAAACTGCTATGCAACCTACAGGTGATCAACTAAAATGGAAAATGACTTCTGCCTGAAAACACTTGAAAATAAACCAAGGATAACTAACACTTACTGAGAACCCTCTACTAGAAAAAAGACCAGAGAAGTTAGTCCATAGTCAAGAAATGAACCCAAACAGCCTGACCTAAGAATCTAGGTTCTTAACCCCTACATCAGTATTATGGGCTGAATTATGTCTTCCTCCAAAAGTTCATATGTTGAAGTCTCAAACACCAGAACTCCCGAATGCAACTATATTTGGAGATCACATCCTTAAAGAGGTGATTAAGATAAAATGAGGCCCTTAGAATGGGGTCCTTTATCTAAGAAGACTGGTGTCCTTATAAGAATACGAAGAGCCAGGTGTGGTGGCACATGCCTGTAATCCCCAGCACTTGGGAGACTGAAACAGGAGAATGGCAAGTTCAAAGCCAGCCTCAGCAATGGCGAGGTGCTAAGCAACTCAGTGAGACCCTGTCTCTAAGTAAAACACAAAATAGGGCTGGGTGACTCGGTGGTCAAGTGCCCCTGAGTTCAATCCCTGGTACCAAAAAAAAAAAAAGAAGAAGAAGAAGAAGAAGAAGAAGCGAAACCAGGATGTTCCTACACAGAAGAAAGGCCATGTGAGGACACAGTGTCTGAAGCCAAGGAGAGAGGCCTCAGGAAAAGCCAAACCTGCCAACACCTTGATCTCAAACTTCTAGCCTCCAGATTGTGAAAATATAAATTTTCATTGTTTAAGCCTCCCAGCATGTGGTATTTTATGATGTCAGCCCTAGCAAACTAATAGAACCGGCGTAAATTAAAGACCAATTCCCCTTCTTTCCAGAGACTTCCAAGATGAGTTAAGCTGTCAGAATTTCTAGAGACACTCAACCCAATTAGCAATCAACACTTCACCAATCTTCATTTAACACTAAAATCAATAAAAGATCACAATGTTCCCCATTTAGCTGCTATTGTCTAGATTTTTTTCTACACTGAATTCTACCTACCAGTATTCTTATCAGAACTCCTTTCTGTCCTCCTTTTATCCATAGAACTGATAAGGAATTTCTTTCTACTAAACTCATCCATATCCTTTATTCTCATCTCCTTTTGATGAGGAGTCACAACAAAATCTTGCAGTTACCAGCTTTAACCAGACAGCAGTTTTTATGTTTACCTGCTGGACACTGACGCACTCCTTCACTGAGCACAAACAGGGTACTCTCCACTGGGAAACATCTCTCCCTTGGGAAACATCTTCATCTGTGTTGCAAAAACATGCTTCATCATCAGAGTTGGTAGCTTTCTGGTGGCTTTTGGAGCCACTCCATGCTCCACACAAGATCCCAAACTCCCATTTGCAAAGTGAAGTTTTCATCAGAGGCATTTGAGCAGCGGATGGTCTAATCCATTCCCTATATAAAAAAAAAAAAAAACGAATGAATTTTTCACTCAAACTATATGGCTTGAAACAAAACAGCATATACCCTTCTCTGATTTCTTTATCTTCTGAGTCATTGTTTCTTCCTTTAGAAGAAGTGGAGTATGCTCCATTCCTATAAAGACTGAAAAAAATCAGAAAATTGTCAGTCCATCTTTGGATTCTTTGGAAACTGTATTTTTAACAGGAAAGTTGTCACTGAGATGATGTGCTAGTCCTAGCTGGGCATGATGAAAATGGGGTCCTGGGAGGTCAGGCAGTATTTTTCCAGGGGGTAGAAGCATTAGAGCAAGGGTCTGAGGGATAGGAAGGCTCTCCGGTGCCTGGATTAATTGTGACTTTGATGACAAACAACTTACCTAGAAAGATTCCTCCTGAGTATAAATTCAAGCATTCTATAACAAATAGGTTTATTACTACTACAATGGGGCTCAGCTTACTGCGTAGTTTTTCACAAAGAGCCAGCATTTGCCAAATTCTTGGTATATTCCAGACACTGTACTTCATACACTGATGCAAATCTAAGTATTTCAAAATGAACTAGGGTTCATCCTGCCCTTGAAAACACCAAGCATGCAACTAGAGCCAGGACCACCCCTGTGGTTTGTGGGACCTGGAGCAAGAATACAAATGAAGGAGTGCATAATTACTTTAAAAAGTTTTAATTGAACTAGCAAACTAGCACATAGTCCTCCTTCCCTCCTTGACAAATGTAGTTTTATAAGAGTCTGGAAAGCCAGGCTCAATTTAAAATTCTTAGATCCCTTAGAATTCAGGGCCAGACCTGGCCAATGGATAAATTCCCTTCTTCCCAACCCAGGATCCCTCTCTCCGGGAGGTTCCCTTAGGCACACCTATGGTCCCTCAGCTCACCTACTCAAGATCCTCCACAATGTCACCCCTTTGTGCACAACTCAAGGATCAGTCCTGCCCTCTGTATTTGGTTTAGTTCTTTGAGCAAGTAATTCTATGGGGGTTGGAGGTAGTGTGGACTCTGGGTGTTCAGACCACTTGAACTTGCAGCTTGATAGCCCTGCAAAAAGGGCACAGTTAGGAGAAAACCAGACCAGACCCTCTAAACCCAGGGGATAAAGCAAGGTGGCTCATTTGCCTGGGTCTAAAGGCAACACTGACTAAAAATCATCTCTGTTTAATGCCAACTAGATCAACTTGACTTTCCTGGAAGCTTTCTGAGAATGTAACTACTTACACTAAAGATGAATAAACAGACAGATGGCAGAAGAGAAGGTTCCTGTCTCAAAAGGGTAAAAGAAAAAAGTTAAAATACTAACAACTATTTAGAAAAATTATAAACAGTTGATATCTGATGTGAAAGAAGGAAAAAGTAAATATTTGGCATTTTATGGGTCAGAAGGGGTGGGATCCCTACCTTATGGTATAAATTTGGTGCCTTGAACTGTTTTCCTTCGTTTCTGAAAGACTTTGCAAAGATACCTAAAGAGTCTGATGTCTCCAACAGAGACTATTGGAGCAGCAAAGCTGAGCCCAGGACCTAGAATCAGCCAGGCAAAGGAGATCTGGGTCCACTGCAAACAGAAAGGCCTCATCACTGGGACCCATGAGAGGCTAGTGGAGGAGGTCACAAGGGTGAGAAGAGAGGTTGAGGACTTCTCCCCTACTCCTGGTATCTACTTTTTTCTTCCTTAATCATGGCAAATTCTCCAATTTGCCCAGTCCTCCATTTTTAATGTTCAACCAAACCAATAATTTTCCCCATAAGATATAATCAATAAGCCCCATGATTTATAGGCAAAGACTATATTTCTGATAGCAGCAAAAACTCAAAGCAACTGAAATGCCCAACAGGGAATGGGTTGAATAAATTATGGCTTATCCTTAGGACGAGATGTTATGTAGTAATTAAATAAACACAAGGGTATGTTATGAGCTCATGTTTTGGTCAATGATGCACTACCACATATACCAAGGAGTTCTCACAAGAATATGTCACACAGTGAGAGCATAGCCATCTTAGTTTGAATACAGATGTGCTGTGATGTTCACATGTAAACAAAAGTGCCTAACGACACAATTGTAAGAATGTATTCTCATTGCTAAGTGATGCAGGACTACATACCAATAACAAATAGCTGAAGAGAATCCATAGAATATAGTGATTAAAAAAGGAAAGATATACAAAAATATAAACAGTACGATGTAAATTTTTAAATGACTAAGGGACAAACACCAAAAATGTGATTTACTCTGAGTTATAGCTGCTTGGTTAATTTTAATTGTCTGATAGAAAATGATTTGAGGAAGTTCACATAAAGTGATTTAGATCCCACTTTCCTCACCTGGAAAATGAGAGGGAGTTCATGCTACTCTAACATTGAATTATTTCTTTAACAGTTGAAGATAATCTAAGCCTACTGTTATTGAGTATTGGCAGCTGGTGAGAATTACTAAACTGGGATATGACAAGTTAATTAATTTTATTCTTCTACATTTTGTCTGTCACTCCCTTATTGTTAGCATCTGGGGTAGGCTAGGCCAAGAATAATTTTATGTTATGAATTTATTTGAAATATCTTTGCAGGAATGGGTAGTTTTGAAAAATGTTCTTAGTAAAAGAATATTTATTTTTCTAAATTATTTCAAAAATGCTCCAATACCATTTTATTCCTCTTCCAAATTAGGGCTCAGACTAGACATAGGTTTCAGATGCCTGCTACATGTTGGGCTATATAGGCAAATAAATTGTCCAGTATTCCTCTGAATGATCACTATGCCAGGCAGTGAGGATTCAGAGAACAAGACAATTCACACTTTCAATAGAGCTATGGACTACTAGAACCTATTCTTTGCTGCTTCCCAATGAGAGCATTTGTCAGTTAGCTTTTTGTCACTGTGACCAAAATACCTGACAAGAACAATTCGGAAGAGGAAAAGTTTATTTTGAACTCATGGTTTCAGTCCGTGGTCAGCCAACTCCACTGTTCTGGACCAGAGGTGAGGCAGAACACCATGGCAGAGGAAAGCTGATCAGCTCATGGTGGCTGAGAAGCAGAAAGAGGGTGAACAAAGGCTAGGGGCAAAATACAATCTCCAAGGGCACGCTCCTAATGACTTCTTTCCTCCACCCACACCCTACCTGCCTACTGGCACTACCCAGTCATCCATTCAAATTATTAATTCATCCAATGTATTAATGCATCGATTAAGTTACAGCTCTCATAATCTAATCATTTCATCTCTGAACATGTCTGCATTGCCTAACATGACCTTTTTGGGGGAAACCTCATATACAAACCATAACAGAGCACAAGGTTACCCGAGTGACACTTGGAGCCTGCAAATAGACACAGTGGACCCTTCACAAACTTCTCCCTTAGATCAGTCTCATGTTCCATCTTTCTCTTGGACCTCCAGACAAATGAAATGTCTGTTCTCCTCACTTCCCTGCCTCTGTGCATGCTGTTACCTCCTGTAGGAATGCCATCTCTCACCCCAAGCAAAGTTAGGTCATTTCTTTTCCAAACACATCTGTTCTGAGTAACCATCTCCATCCATTCTCCAGTATACCCATATGCAGCCGCCAGAAAATCTATGTTCCACATCCCATCTTATGACACCTGTCTGTTTCTTCTAATTCATGAGTTACTTACAAAGTTTTTCCTGTTCATCCTGTTATTCCTAGATTAGCACATTTTAGTGGACTGAATAAAAGTTGAAAGCAAGAAGAATCGATCTGAGATGAGAGAAAGGAAGGTTCTTATGGTACAGACAGTGAAAAATCAATAAGCAAGTCCACAACAAAGGAGTGCATGATTTTAGGAAGAACTTGTATATATGAGCTGCCCCAACTTGTCAATTACCCCTTAGGGAGAATGACAGCACTGTTTCTAATTCAGAACTCCAAGAAAGCATATAATAGAAGGCTGGCAAGATGCTGTCCTCTTTTACAAGGGTATCACCTTGAAATTTTAAGAATTAAATGGAGTATAAATACAACCTTGAGGAAGTTCACAAAGCTAAAATAGCACTAATACTGATGTCCCTCTTCTACTCCTTATCAGTATTTTTCAAACTACAATTGTGATTCATTCCTGAGTTCCAGTAATATTTTTTTACAGAGAAAAGAATAAAATATAAAAAGTACATATCAAAGCACGCTGCATGTACTGCTGTTTCATAAAACTTGTTTTACTAGTATATGTGAGGATCAACTCATATATAAGCAGATCTGTCCTCAGTGGAAGGTAGCTAGTTCATATTCCAGAGAGGTAGGTAGAAATCATTCCAAATTTTTTAGTTCAATTTTCTGAGTCCAAGAAATTTTCAATTTTTCATCTATTTTTTAAAAATTCAATAATGTGTTCTCTAAAGGGTTTGAGTCCTTCTTCCCCCTCACTCTTTTACCTGCTCTCCATCATCTACAGGTTGGTGAGAGTCGATGGAGTAATGATGGATAAAAGAATAATAATTGTGGCTGGTGACTGGTTGTATCCAACATCCATTTTTCTAAGGCAACTAACATATCAACAAGTTGCTCTAAAATATTCTCTGCTTGAAGACTAGAATTTATTTATTATATGACCTCTACTGAAAACGCTTGAATTATGGACAATGAAGTCTGCTTTCAAACACACATGACTGGGAGGAAGCAAAAATTTCTTTTGTTGGTTGTGTACCTGGCTTCTCATGGGAGTTGACAATCTCAAAAATGTAAGAAATGAGCATTTTAAGATAAGAATTTTGGAGATTTTTATTTTGCTTTTTTCTTTTCATTATTGTTTACATTTCCCACTCCATTTACATCATATTCCTCTCAAAAGAACTGATGTTGATAATCAAGTACATATGTATTCTTCTCTACTTTTTATGCTCCTATAGATAAGTAGTAGTATATTAATAAACATATAAACAGGAGTTTATATGTTTATAAACATATAAGAGGGAGGGAGTTTTACACCATTGATTTCAAAATGGAAGCATATCACGTGACTTCTATGTTTTGTTTTCTCATCCAGGAATCCGTTATGGGAATCTTTTTAAGTAACTAGTTTAACTCTGATGTGTTCTTTTTGATGGTTACACAATATTCCATAATGGAAAGGAATATATAATATTTGATTATTCCCCTTTGAAGGGCATTCATTTTCATATCTAGTTTGGGGCTACTAAAAACAAATCTGTAACAGAATCTTCATGTAACAATTCATGCACTAATGTTTTTATTTATATGGGATAGATTCCCAGGAAAGAGATTACTCTGATGAAGAATATGTACATTTTTCAT
The DNA here is from genome assembly GCA_004024805.1 of Geosciurus inauris. NCBI lineage: Eukaryota > Metazoa > Chordata > Mammalia > Rodentia > Sciuridae > Geosciurus > Geosciurus inauris. The sequence goes on along the minus strand of PVHX01012974.1, from coordinate 32,110 downwards.
TTAAGTAGATGTGACCAGCTTCCTTTCCCAAAAGACTAAAACAGTCCTAAGTTCAAAAACAAGTAAAAATTACAATCAGGATTCACCCTAAATAAATTCTGGTCCTAGCGTTCAAGAAACCTCCTGTATAAGCAAAGAGATGGTTATATACATACATAATTGAATAGATGATTGCATCCAGAGATTCACCCCAACAGTTCTTCTACATTCAGCCAGGCCTTTCCCATGCTTGAGAGAGCATGGAAAACAGAAGGGAAAGCAGGCAGCAACCAGGAAAATCTGTTCCCACACTTGAGAGGCAGGTGACAGTTACCATCTTTATAAAGAAAACAGCAAATACTTTTCCTTCGTATTATATACTTTTGAAGTACTGTCACCTAATAGGCAACCGTACTGAAGTATACTCACGACATAGGCTCTCAAAATGGCTTGCCAGAAAATTATTTTTGAGATACCACTCTGAAAATCTCCACGGCTCTTGCTAATGCTATGCTTCTGAAAACGTTAAAGAGCCATTAAATCATATTTATGTCAATGGCAGCTCTTAAAGCCTTGGTTCATTTTCCCCCCTCCAAGGCACCAAAGGGAAAGAAACAGGACCTGCATTTGGCACCAGTACACCCTTGGATTCCTCACCTTACCAATAAGCCTGACTTGAAGCATTTGTAGAGGATTTTTATCTGCTGCGGTCCGCCCCTCTGCAGCTCAGCAGATAGAACAGTAGTCGAAGCAACAGAGGCCATTTTAGACGTTAAGAAATGTAGCAGGTGCTGCAGATTCCAAAAGAAAATTATGCCCAACTTTGCCTCTCAATGTTCTCTGTTCTGTTGATATATGAGGTGTTTCTTCCCTATCTCTTGCCTCTGTCTGTACTTCACATGATGGTAAGTATGTCAATGATCCAGAGAAGAGGTTATAAATGTGCAAAGATGATTGCAAACCAATTAAGGAAAATACTTTGGGGTATCTTATGCAGAATGCTGAAAGAACACTGAGCATATTTTCTTCTTGGAGTTTATGGTGTTTCTTTGTATGAATGCATAATTCCATTTTCCTATGAACTCAGAGTTTGACTTGGGAGGAATCTCACAGGAATTGAAATCAGAGGTATTTCAATGAGTAGGTGCAGGAAAGTTTGGGAAAGCAGTTTCATTAAAGAAAAAAAAATTAGAGGTAGAATTAAGTTCATGAAAATAGTATGTAAGGCTCTTGAATGGACTCCTCTATGTAACATTGTGCTCAACTACAAACAGTTGTTTTTGATAACCCCTTTTCCTTATTTTCTCCTTTTTTAGGCCATTGCTTCCTGGGCTTCTTATTTTTCTGGCCCTTGTTAACTTTAATATTCTGTAGGGTTTAACCCTCTGGTCTCAGTGTTTGGTGTTCTACAGTGACTTCATGTGAGTTCTTGGCTTCAGAACCCATATACCAATGATGGCCAGGATTTTCTTTTGATCCAGATCCACACAATTAACTGATTCAAATCAGTGAATCTCAACTTTTAGCAATAACTTCTCGCCCTCCCACCCAAATTTAACTTTGTTTCCAGGTTCACTGCCTAGTTACATAGCACCACGTTCCACCCAGGCCTCTGAGCTATAATTCTGAGAACTAGACAATCCTTCTCCCTCCCTTCACACTGCCACTTGTCACTTCTACCATTGAAATGTCACTGGAAATTCTTTTTGCACTTCTCATTCCCACTGCCTTTGCTCGGGCCCTTGCCCTTCTTGATTGGATTGTTTCTAGCCTCCCAACTTGACACCTGTTCCCAGTTTATCCCCTTTGTATTTTTATCTAAAATGCAATGTAAACATATTACTCACAGTTTCCCATAGCCTCCATAATCCAGCCCCATCTTTTCTTCCTTCATTTACTAATATTCATGAATTATACTTAATGCACAATTAACTACTATAGTTCCCCTTAAGTTCCATTTTTTTTTATATTTCCATTTTTTTTCTGGTCTATAATTAGTTGAGCTGCTTCTATGTAGCCTCATTACCCTGGAGTGCCTCCATCATGGTCATTAACCCTACGTACTTAATTCTTTCTCTAATTTCTCTCAAACAACTTTCCTGTATGTACTCACTAAAATATGTCTTCTGAGCAGGGCACGCCTGTAATTCCATCCTCTCCGGAGGCTGAGGCAGGAGGATTGTGAGTTCAAAGCCAGCCTCAGCAATGGCGAGGCACTAAGCAACTCAGTGAGACCCTATCTCTACATAAAACACAAAACAGGGCTGGGGATATGGCTCAGTGGTTGAGTGCCCCTGAGTTCAATCCCAGGTACCAAAAAAAAAAAAAAAACAATACACACACGCATATCTTCTAAGACCATGTGGGTTCTTAGGACAGACAGATAGTTAAACTCTCAGTTGTGCTTCATACTAGCTGTGTGGACTTGGGCAACTATTCTCACCCTCTGTACCTTTGTGTTTGTCATCCACAAAGTGGAATTAATAATTATTAATTTTAAGTTTTGGGGCTGAGGTTGTGGCTCAGTGGCAGAGCACTTGCCTCGCACGTGTGAGGCACTGGGTTCGATCCTCAGCACCGCATAAAAATAAGTAAACAAAATAAAGACACTGTGTCCATGTATAACTAAAAAATATTTTTAAAAAAATTTTAAGTTTGGGATTATTATGAAGCTGAAATGATGTGACACATGTAAAATGTTTAGAACAAAGCCTAGCATATTCAAAGTGTGCACTAGCTGTTGTTGCTGCTATTATTTTAATGGCTGGCTTACTATTTTAGGAGCTTCTTGAAACCTAGTGACTTCATATAGAATAAATAATCAATAGTTGTTTTGTGAATGGATTCAATAGTCCTCTTAAAAATGTTTTGTCAAATTCATCAAAAATGTTCAAACTTCTTTCACATGGGAAATTATTATCTTCTTCAGTTTACTGTCTTGATTATAGATCCTAAAAAGCCTAGGATATTTTAAATTTGGGAGAAATAAGTTGCTATCTCAAAAAAAATAGATTGAAAAGATGTCTGGGTATCTCTTGAGCCATCATAATTTTTTTTTCTCCAGCAACTTACCCCAAATTTATAGATTGAATACATTATGCCTTGTTTTGCGCACTTGAAGGTGATGAATTCAGTCTGTAAAGGAAGATGTACTTAGCTCCGAAAAACACAAGGTAAGCTCCCCAAAACATATGAACGGCACAATATGAAAACACCAATTGTCTACTGACAAGACATGGTCAAAATAAAAATAAAAATACAGCCAGCACAGTGGCGCAAGCCTGTAATCCCAGCACTTAGGGAGGCTGAGACAGGAGAATCATGAGTTCAAAGCCAGCCTCAGCAAAGGCGAGGCACTAAGTAACAACTCAATGAGACTCTGTCTCTACATAAAACACAAAATAGGGCTGGAGATGTGGCTCAGTGGTCGAGTGCCCCTGAGTT
>PVHX01012974.1:0-28587 GCA_004024805.1 Geosciurus inauris | reverse complement strand
TCAGCAATGGCAAGGTGCTAAGCAACTCAGTGAGACCCTGTCTCTACATAAAACACAAAATAGGGCTGGGGATGTGGCTCAGTAGTCGAGTACCCCTGAGTTTAATCCCTGGTACCAAAAAAAAAAAAAAAAAAAAAAGAGTGCTCACACATATTGCAGGTGCACCACTTAACTTGCCTTGAAAGAGCTTATTTCAATTGCTGAAATCCACTGAACCGAAGATAGTCAACAGAATACAATTTGTCTAATATTAGCCTTCAGTGTATGTAATTAAGGTGTTGAGGCTGAACTGCTGGTGTTTATCACATTAGCTGAAAAGAAAACAGATTTCCGCCATTAGGATGTTAGATTGGATTAATCACTGATATAAAGAGCATCATGAGCAAACACCCTGTTAGAAAACAATCTATTGACTGAAACATTCATTTATTGAACAAATGCAAAGGTCCTATCATACTGCATGCTAATCTAATTAAATCTAAACTAGGGAAACCAATTAGGATAACTTTAAAAAGTGCATATTTCAGACTTGTTAAAAGAAAATTTTCACAATATTCTTGTAAACCTTTCATGTAAATTCCTTCTCAACACCTCAGCTAGATAATGGCAATTTTCCTAATCATCAGTGTCTTCGTGTTCCCACTGTATAATAGGTACAGACTTAGCATCAAGAAAATTACCTTAGAGCTGGGCACGGTGGTGAATGCCTGTAATCCCAGCAGCTCAGGAGGCTGAGACAAGAGGATAGCAAGTTCAAAGCCAGCCTCAGCAAAAAGTGAGGTGCTAAGCAACTCAGTGAACCCTGTCTCTAAATGAAATACAAAATAGACTGGGAATGTGGCTCAGCAGTAGAGTGCCCCTGAGATCAATTCCCAGTGCTAAAAGAAAAGAAAAGAAAAGAAAATTACCTTATATAGGTCCAGTTACAACAAAATGTCTAGGAAACACACCTTAAATAAAGCCTAAAGGGTCCTAGAAAAAGACTAGGGTTGATTGCCACCTGGGAAAAGTCCTACTGTGGGAAGTATCCTGACTTTAAAAGAGAAGATCACCAAGTGGAAGTGGCCCATAGCAGGCTGTGCCCAACTGGCCCATGTTCAGTTCCCTCCAATATCTTTAAGAGCCCAAAGCATCCATCCTCAGGGGCTGTAGAAAAATTTGACTCTCCAGATCTGGCCATCAGAGCTTCTCTCTTGCCTCTGCCCCCTCTCACATGCTTAGATTTAAATCTTTTCAAGCCAGTTTGCTGAGTTAATCTCATCCTAAACACTATTTACCTTCTGGGAGGAACCAAAGACTGAATCTCCCTTCTTGCCCTCAAGGATAGTGCAGAATTTTAAGAGTCTCCATTAGAACCTGTAGTGATTCCCCTTTAATCTTTAAAAATTCCTAAACTTCCTGAAGACAAAGACAAAACCCTTTCAATTCTCCCCGCTCTACCGCCTTCAAAAAGCCCCATGCATTTCAAATTGTCTTAGGACATTCACAAGTTTCCATTAAGAACACCAGCTTCACATCACCAATCCTTCCTTACTTCCCATTGTGTTCATGGTCAGATTTCCTTCAGAAAGGATGATCTAAGTCTCAGGTAATAGAAAATCCATGTGACCATTTAATACAGGGACTACTCTTCTGTTTTCTTTGGGGATGACATCAAGTTATTTTAACTCAAGAACATTTTTAATATTTTGATGTGGTCAAAGTTTCCCCCCCCAAAATGATATTTTCAGGTTTTATTGTTTCATCTAATATTAGGGAAGGGATTAAATTCTTCTGCATCTCACACTTAGGACTAAAATGGTCACATATTGATAAAACTTAATTATGTGGAGTGAATCAATTAATGAGTCCTTGACTTCCACTTGATCCCTAATTCCCTTGGATATTTCTGGAGAAGGACAAAAATCCAATGAGGATTAACTGGGTGGATATTCAGAAATCTAATCATATATCACTGACTGATCAGAAGCTAGTAGTTGAAAAGGAGTGGTATGATTATAAAGGTCAATGAAAGCTACTGAGGAACCAAAAGAGAGACTTAGAATCCTGGAGGCTAGACCACTGCCTGGCTCTCCTGGGGTCTAAGCGTCCTGCCAATCCTATCTATATCTGACTCATCAGGATGAGCATTCTGTCCACACTGACCCCCAAACTCCTGGTACCTATAGGAGCAGAGCCTGCTAAGGGGCAAAGCCTTGATCCATTCTGTTCAGGATCTCTTCTCACTACTTTTCAAGAAGGCTTTCACCAGGAGATGCAGCACAGCTGTGAGTGATGGTGTAGGGCAGGATATTTTCCTGCCTCTTTCTGGAGACCCTGATGAAGACGCCTCACCAGGAGACCTTACAAATTGTGCTGAATGGGCTTGATGTGCTACTTACCTGAAGGTTTGCCTCAAGAGAAGTAAATCACATGTTCTGGCTTTCCAGAATGTTCATCAGTACTGATCTAAAGCTATGGCCAGTGCCTGTTCAACGCAGGTCATAAGAGGCAAACAGTAGAAGACAGGCCCAGGATGAAACAAAGTAGCCCAGAAGGTGTTAATAGACTTTTGCCTTGAGGAAAACCCTGAATGAGTTCTCCTCCTACCTCCCATGGGTCGGGCAGAGAAAAAGCTTACCACACCTGTGCTAGAAGAAGCTAAACATTTTTTTTAATATGCATTCAAATTATCAGGAAGGTTCTACAAATTTTACAACTGGACTGCATCCAGGAGGTAAAAGTGAATTCCTCCTGGAAACTAAGGTTTGCTCCTTACATCAGCCAGATGAATAATATTTATGAACTCCTCCTCCTCCACATCTATGTATCTACCCATACTTCCCCAAAAAAGAATATGGTTTGCCATCAAATTCATTTATCAGTTCCTCAAGTTGGGCTACCTCCAGAAGCTTTATATGGACTCTGTCTCTGTCCTTGAATTCTGTCTGAAACAGGTGCTCAAGTGCCTGAAAGCCCTTTTTCAGCTACTCTCAATAACTGACTGCCTTCAGAATCAGACTTGAGTCATTTGTTTCTCTATGCAAATATCGGTCAGCTGAAAGAGATATATCTGAGCAGTATCAGATTGACTAATTTAAATCTAGAGTCCCTCCAAGTTATGCTAGAGAAAGATGGAGCCATTTTCAAGAATCTGAACCCTGTGGAATCATGAACTCAACAGCTCAATGTCATTCTGCTTGCTCTTGGTTTAGGACCTGCAGCTTCTCTGGGAGTCCCATCTCCATGGACATCCTGGAAAATCTGTTGGCCACACCATCAGACTAATGAAATTAAACCCAAAACTTTATCCTTCCCCTCTGACACTTTGGACACTGAAAGGTGCTCTCCACAGGTCAAGATTTCCCTAGCTTTGGGCTGAGGAAATGAAGATTTGGAGGGACTTAAGCACTCAAAGGTGTTCTTTTTCAGTACTGACCCAGCCCTCGATGTGACAACTGGCTAATCTATAACTTGGAACTAGATCAGTGTTGCTGTTCAATACCTGCCTGTTAGTGGCATGTGTTTTCATTTCATCTGGAATTGAAGGTGAAGGTGTAGCCGCATCATAAAATGAACACAGAACTCATCATTCCACACACCTTCTCAGTGTGCATAGGAAAAGTCAAAGTGATGCAGGCGGACAAGGTCACACAGATATATGCTGCCTTGGAGAGTGATGGAGTCTTTAGATATGTGCTTTATGAAATCAGAAACAGGAATCTGAGTTTCTAGAGCAGGATTCAGACTTGACAAACACATGATGGAGTTGCCTCTGCATGAATGGTTAGAAATAAATTATCAGAAATAAAGGGACACTATGTACACATATGATTGCATGAATGGTGTGACTCTGCATCATGTACAACCAGAGAAATGAAAAGTTGTGTTCCATTTGTGTACAATGAGTCAAAATGCATTCTGTTGTCATGTATAACTAATTAGAACAAACAATTTTAAAAAAGAAAGAGAATCTCAATGTAAGAAAAAAGATACTATTAACACCATAATTAAAATGATGAGAGCAATCCAGTGGATGACCTGCAGGAGAATTTATAAATCTTATTTCATTGGACTGTTGCCTTAGTTCTTCACATTAAATGTCTCTATGGAGTTTGTCTGAAAGACTTTAACCAGAAAAGTCAGTCATGGTTCAATTCACAATGACACTATTACCACCAATTCTTTAACTAATTAAAACTTAAGTTAGAAACTTTCTCTTTAGTGACCATGGAGCACTTTCATTTTTATTTCAATTGCTGTGTTTATCACATTGTGTTATAATCTATTGATATCTCTCCCAATCAAACTGGCTTATTTACCTTTATTTGCTTAATGGACAACCCAATACCAAACACACAGTAAGCAAGCAGTTAATATTTTGAATGACTAAATGAAATAATCCATCAATCATTTTTTTTAATCAGAGATATTTTTAGAGCAATTTTAGATTTACAGCAAAACTGACTAGCAAGTGCAGAGTTCCCTTTTACCCCTTACCTTCACACACTTCGAACCTCCTCTACTGGCAAAATTCCACACAAAGATGATACATCTTGTATGATCAATGAACCTGCAGTAACACGTCAATATCATTCAAAGTACACGGCTTAGGTCAGGGTTCACTCTCAGTGTATAATTTATGGGTTTGGGTGAATATTTAATGACATGTGTCCACCATTACAGTTCATACAGAATAATTTCACAGCCCTAAAATCTTTTATGTTCTATTTATTCTTCCCTCCCACTTCCCCCTGGCATCTGCTGATATTTTTACTGTCTCCATAGTTTTTGCCTTCCAGAATGTCATATAGCTGGAATCATACAGTGGGAAGCTTTTTCAGATTGGTTTCTTTCACTTAGTAATATGCATTTAAGGCTCCTCAATGTCTACTTGTGGTTTGATAGCTCATTTCTTTTTAGCACTGAATAATTCCTTATCTGGATGTACTACAGTTTATCCATTTATCTACTGAAGGACATCTTGATTGCTTCCAAGTTCTGGCAATTATGAATAAAGCTGCTATAAACATCCATGTGCAGGTTTTTATGTGGACATAAGTTTTCAATTCCTTTGGTAAATAACAAGAGTGTGACTGCAGGATCATATGGTAAAAGTATGTAAAGTTTTGTATGAAGCACCCAATCTGTCTTTCAAGTGGCTTACCATTTGGCATTCCCACCAGCAATGAATGGGAGCTCCTGTTGCTTCCACATCCTGACCAACATTTAGTGTTTTCAAAGTTTTGGATTTGGACCATTCTATGTAGTTATATTCATTATCATTATTATTGTTTTGTGGGGGGCCAGGTACCAAGGATTGAACTCAGGGGCACTCAATCACTGAGCCACATCTCCAGTCCTATTTTGTATTTTATTTAGAAACAGGGTCTCACTGTGTTGCTTAGTGCCTTGCTTTTGCTAAGGCTGGCTTTGAACTTGCAATCCTCTGGCCTCAGCCTCCCAAGCCTCTGGTATTACAGGAGTACACCACTGTGCCCAGCCCATTATTTTCATTTGCAATTTGCTGATGCCAGATGATGTGAAGCATACTTATTTATGTTTATTTGCTATCTATATATCTTCTTTAATAATATGCTTATGTGAATCTTTTGCTCAGTTTTTTATTACTGTTCAGGTTTAAGAGCCCGTTCTGTACTTTGGATAGCAGTGCTTTATCAGATGTGCCTTAGGTTCACAGCAAAATATAAATATTGTCTCCTAAGCTGTGGCTTGTCATCTCCTTTCTTAAAATCATTAGGATTTTATTTAATAATATAGGAATTCTGTGCTTCCCAAAATGTAGTCATATGAGGACTTTTTTTTTTTTTTTTTTTTTTTGGTGGAGCTGGGGATTGAACCCATGGCCTTGTACATACAAGGCAAGCACTCCACCAACTAAGCTAAATCCCCAGCTCCAAGTGAGGACTTTGAGACTGTTTTATTCTAATGCTTCATGCTAGCACCTACCCTCAAATCTCTACTTCATAACCCAATACTTCTCAATAAGAAACTACTTTAAAACTAGTTAAAATACATTTTCCAGAATCAAACCCCAAGAGCATCTGATTTGGTTGGTTTGGATTATGTTCAGAAGTCTTCATTTTTAAGTCACTGTAGGTGTTTCTAATATAAGTGGTATTCAAATAACACTTTTCCACAGAGCACCCTTCCTCCTAGTTCAAGTGATCCAGGAGTAATGCTCAGTTCTGACAGGAAGCATACACAAAGGCTTCAGAGGAGTCAGATATACCTAATAACTCTTACTACCTAACTTAATTTAACTCTTCTTTTAATCTTTCACAAGTTCCTAAGTCTCTAAGTATGTAACTGCAGTTCAGTATGTACTTCTCAAATATCACGGCAATAGATTATATTTCTGTTGTAGTGGCAACTGAAAAAACTACATGAGAATTAATTCAACCTATCTTTCTCGTATTAGAACGAGACATGCTATTAAACCTCTGCCTTACATATGTGCTGCTCATGCCCACTCCAATCCCATAGCACATGCTCTTGAGTCTCTAACACTGTTCAAGGTTCTGGAGACCTGACAAATAGAACACTGTTCATGTCTCACAGCATGTGCTTTCCAGTACAGATTTTTGCTTGTCTTCATTCTCTTCCCATCTGTCCTACTTCAGGCAGACATGTTCACATTATAGATTATCATTTCCTCCAGAGTACAAAGCACAGTTATACACTGTGTTTCATAATTCTTTCACATATGTGATTCTCTTTTAAGAAATTTAACAATGTAGATAAGTTTAAAGAATAATGCAATAAACATCCATGATTCTACCATCTCAAATGAATTGTTTTTCTATTTTCTTGTTCAAAATTTCATTAATTGAAGGCAGAAAATATTGTGAAGAAAATCATAGTCTGTTTTGAAAATCTCTCCCAATCCTTTTTCCCTTCTAATTTTATAAACTACATTCCAGCCCTATCCAATCACTATCAGAAATTTCATATATAACCTTCTAGTCTGCTTCTGTATTCTTTTACTATAGCTAATAAACAAAATATTATGATTCTGTATATTTATAATTTACATAAATGCTATCATTTTATATATACAGTTAGGTATTTATCTATTTATTCATCCCCTTTGCTCCACAAAGTTACTTAGATCACATCAAAAAGTATATATTAAATTTAAAAATCTGTTATGGCAGTTCAAAATCTTCATAGACTGTCCAGTCTCCTGCAATCTGATCATTTTATAATAGGTCAACTTTTCTGGCTCTAGGTATATAAAACTTCAATACAAAACAAAAACAAAACAAACAAACAAAAATCCCAGGATGTTATTGTAGTGAACTTGTCAAGAGTTTTTTCAACATGAATTAGAATTATTTCTGTCTGCCAATTGGAGATGTCATTAAACTACTGAAGATCCACATCAGAAAACCTCATCAATGTCTCCTAAAATGTTATTTTTAAAAAAGTTACATTCCAAGTAAAATGATGTAATTGTAAATGAAAAATACAATTCCTTCAGGAATCAAGTATGCATCAGAAAACTAATGTGTAAAAATAAAATGAAAATAATCATTGGAACAATTCAATGTCAAAACACAAAAATTATCACTTGAATCCCTGTCAATTTTATAATTTGAAGAATTCATTCATATATATTATTTCACTTCCAGCCAAGGTATTGATTAGAAGAAATGGGGCATTTACAAAAGGAGCCACAACCCTCACCTGGTTATAGGGAACTTGGCATTACCAAGCTTAGTGGGCTGACTTCCCTTCTGAAATCCCTATTTCTTTTTTTTTCTTTTTTCTTTTTGGTACTGGAGATTGAACTCAGGGGCACTCGACCACTGAGCCACATCTCCAGCCCTATTTTGTGTGTTATGTAGAGACAGGGTCTCACTGAGTTGCTTAGCGCCTCGCAGTTGCTGAGGCTGGCTTTGAACTCGCGATTCTCCTGTCTCAGCCTCCCGAAGTGCTGGGATTACAGGCTTGCGCCACCGCACTCAGCTTCTTAACTAGTTTTCTTAACTAGAAAATGCTATTCCTCCCCTTGGTGATATCCTTCTACACAAGTTAGTCAAGCATGGCACATGAAAAGTAATAAAAATGAGTCTTTATTTTTACTTCCACTGCTCCTTAAAATTTGTTCCTTAGTGAAAGATTATTTTTCCCTGGCCCTAGATGAAAATTTATACGCCCCATGAATTTGAAAGCTAAACCACAACTTTAAACCCAAAGCAGAGTTTGGATTCAAAACTTAGAACCATTCCCATATAATGATAAGCACACTGAACTTAATTTGGAATAGAATTGTCTCCCCTCCTGATATGGGGCATTGGAGAAGAACAGTGGGTTTCTTCTCTTTCTCCAATCCTCTTTCTTCAGCACACTGACCTTGACTCCAAGCCTCTGTATGATTGTCACATGGAGAAAAAGAAGGGAAAGGAGGATAAGAAAAGACTTGGTAGAGCTGAGATTCTCCTAAATAAACTTTGTAGCATCTGGGCCTGTGGGATTTTCTAAAGCTGACTGGGTCATGGAGCACTTTTATTTACCTGGAAGTCCTAGTTACTCTTTGCAAGACTGTGTGACAGAATCCTTCATCATCAGTTAGTTAGAGCAGCCTGTGGGCCAAGAAAGGTAAGAGGCAACAATGCTACAAAATCTCCCTGTGTCTCATACCTGCTCTTACTAAGCCTTTCTTTGTCGCATTTTTCCGTGTAACTCTTTAAGGATTCCCTACTCAGTAGTAAATTATCTTCTTCTTTGAAAGTTATGACAAAAAGTTTCACAAATTAAAATAGCCTCCAACAGAGTCATTTTTAATCCATCCATAACCATCTACAATATCAAAATCCAGCACATGCTGGGGAACCAGACTGCCCAGGTTCCCATCTCAGCTTGGGTGCCTACCAGCAAGTAACACTGGACAAGTTACTGAAACTCTCAGAGCCTCAGTGTCCTCATCTATGAAATAGGGAGAATGATAATAATATCCACCATATAAGATTTTTTGAGGATTAAATATATTAAAACATGCATAGGGAATAGTAAGTATCAGTAAATATCGATGATTGTCCCTACTGAGTGGGCTGGGCCACTATAAGAGCATGTACAGACAGGCCACTCACAAAGAGGTTTTTACCACATTTTTTAAATGCTATCTGACATGCATTTTTAAAAATAATTTTTAAAAAATTTTATTAAATACAAGTGACTGCACTAAAATGAAATTGCTGTGGAACACCAAAGAATGTTCATATATGTTCAAAATCAGTTAGAGAATAAAAGAAAAACAAAATTAGTTGGTAGCTAGAATGCCATGTCCTTGAAATAAAATTATTAGGACTAGTTGCTCAAAGACATTTTGCTTCTCCGTAACAGCAGATTGTATGAAATTGCCATTGAAGAATAACAATTGGATAATCCCCTGGTCAAATGCCTTAATTACACAGTAATAAGCATATGTACAAATACAAGTATATGATGCATATTTATAACATGTATTTACATAATCTGTGTCAAAATGTGTCCTCAAATGCATTCTCATTTTTAAAATGTGTTACTCCATTATGGTAATTTTTGTTAAAACTTTCTTCTCCAGTCTCCCACGCACATTCCACAAGTCAGTTAGAAATAGGCTACAGGTACCTGAAATCATCAGTGTCTAAATCATCCAGTTGTAACCTCAAAGGTTTGTGCACTTTTTTGCATTAAATTGTACTTCCATAGGAAAAATTTTATTTCAAAAATCATCACAGTTTCAATTCAATTCCTTTAGAGGTAATTGCTTACCATTAAAGGGGGAAAAAAAAACCTCTCCATTATAATTTTTTAAAAAATAGACCTTGATTAGTGGTCCCAATGTAGATAAATTATCTCTGTCTCCATGGCCACTTTAGATAAATATTTCCCTGAAAGACTTCATCCTGTGTTTCAATCTAACAAAGATCTCCCCCAAAAGATCCAGAACAGTATTTCAATATAAGAAACTCAGGAGTAATGTCTGAAGGCATTAGTTCCCATAATGCTTCACTGGACAGGAAACAAGGTCCAATATCCCTAACCAAATAGTCACTATGTAACACACACTAGATACTAAATTCAATTTTCTGCTTGAGTAAAATGGAATAATAGTTTGCCTCCCATACCTATTTATGGCTAAGACTGCTGATGACACAGAAAAAAAAATGTTAAAACTTCAAAGTAGACATAGTATTGATGATCTCAACAGTTGTCATTTAAGCAGTCCATAAATTTTAAATATCTTCAATTAATTAGCAATGAAAAAGCAATCATTGCTAATACTAACTTTTAAATTGCAGGCATTCAAAGACATTCCATCACAGACTAATCCAACCACTCTCTGTGTTCCAACTTTTAAAATGCTTAAGTTATTACCTATGAATTATTAAAAAAAAATTCCCAAATCTCAAACCACTATGTTGATCAGGAGAAATGTATTAGAGTAAGATAAGGCACACTGATAGAATTTGGAAGCTTGTGCATGCCAGTAATGAAGTATTAGGACCCAAGTCTAGGCACATGCTGATTATATTCAACTTTAATCCGAAGCTCAGAAAATGATCCAGACTGCTTTTTTTGGGGGGAGGTGGGGTACCAAGGATTGAACTCAGAGGCACACAACCACTGAGCCACATCCCCAGCCCTGTTTTGTGTTTTATGTAGAGACAGGGTCTCACTGAGTTGCTTAGCGCCTCGCCATTGCTGAGGCTGGCTTTGAACTCATGATTCTCCTGTCTCAGCCTCCCAAAGAGCTGGGATTACAGGCATGCACCACCATGCCCAGCTCCAGACTGCTTCTTACAAGTTTAGATACTTTTTCAAAACTAATATAGCACTTTTAGCCTTGTGGGGGGAAAGGAGTATAGGAGTGATAGTTATCTCTGCCTTCATATACTCTCAGCTTGTTACAGGGCTTGCATGTAAGCCAAAATGCAGCTGTATAGCTAATTTCAGGCCCACCAGCCTTGACGACACTCCCTTTCATAAGCAGCTGGTGATTAAGCATGTGGGAACGTGTGATTGAACTCCAGATGGAATTGACTTCTTCATATAGCTCCAGACTTTAGGATTCAGGGACAGATATCTTTACTGCTACTGACTATTAAATCACCTATCTCTTTAAAATTAGATGCTGCTAGAGTTGGTGTTTTTTGGGTTTTGGGTTTGTTTTTTTTTTTAATGTCTTAAAGAGGAAAATGGGTTGAACTAAGACTGTGGCTCTTTTCTTTCTGTTGGGAGTAACTACAACAAAGAGTATATAGAATTGAGCAGCTCTCTCCAGGGTTGACCTCAGCTAGGGCACATTCATGTACATTTCCAGAGACAGAATTCCTAATGACACAACAAAGGCTGTACTGCTTGCTATCTTGAGAAGATGACATTATGATAAGAAAGTCCAAAAGATATAAGGGATGTGAAAAAACTAAGTGTAATTTTGATCAAACTAATAAAATCCCTCCTCCCTTTAGGAACTCAGCATACAATAATCAAAGGGAATGGTCTTCTACCTCATCAGCCTGTTTCTTCCCTATGCTATCAGGAATAGCAGGGGAAAGGAGACAGTAAAATCAAAGCAAAACAGTAAAAATAGACACACTTCTTCTTTCTTCTAGAATAAAAGGATCGGTTTACTATACTTATAAGTGTTAGATTCATAGCCCTCGAATTTAAGAGATCTTATTTTTCCTCGGAATTTACTCACTACTTTCTGAATATCATTTTATTTTATATTTTAAGCATATTCGTAAATGTACACAGACTCAGACTTACAGAATTTTAAAGTTACATATAGTTTTATATTTATCTATGTTCATCATCTATTATATAAATAGCCATCTATAATTTTGCAGCTTCATCCCTACAATGAAACAATAAAACCAAAATTAGAACTTTTTCTTTCATTATCACTTCATTATACTATAATAGAATACTACTCTAATTGGAAATTAAATTAATCTTTAAAATAAGTGCTGACAGATAGCCTGGGCTCTTTCACAAGGACAATGACCTCAAAGAATTGTTCAGAGCTGGGCGCGGTGGCTCATGCTTGTAATCCCAGCACTTTGGGAGGCTGAGACAGGAGAATCACGAGTTCAAAGCCAGTCTCAGCAACAGCGAGGCACTAAGCAACTCAATGAGACCCTGTCCCAACATAAAAACACAAAATAGGGCTGGGGATGTGGCTCAGTGGTGGAGTACCCCTGAGTTCAAACCCCGGTACCAAAAAGAAAAAAAAAAAAGACTACCTGTTCTATGAAATATTCTCTATCTTATTCAACCCAATATTGATTGCTTCTACACTAACCTCTCTGAAAGCATAAATGGAAGTACTTGAATATATTAAAATAACAATTCTTAAAATTGTAAATTTGTACATTTTCTATTTACCAGACCACAAGACAAAAACTTTAGTGCATAGTTTTATTCTAGTCTTACTTCAGCCATTCAAGCTAAGCACTACTAATAGCTCCATTTTTCATGTGAAGAAACTGAGACTTAGAGAAACTAAGAAATAAGTATAAGATCAAAATAACTAGTAAGTAGCAAACTCAAGATTCTAACCCAGTATGAATTGATTCGTAGTTTTAAAATGTCAACTAAATCCTTGTTGAGTGAATATGATCTCTGCTCAGATTATAAACTTAGAGTCTTTGCATCCCACACTGCTTCCAGGAGGTTAATTTAGACACATGGTACAGAGTTAAGAAATTCTTCCAGGCTTGTATTAAATCTAGGTAAAGAAAAGTGGAAAGAACCAGCTCTTCTTCTCAATGCCCTAATTCAACCTTCTCTCTGATCACTGCAAACCTCTTAGCATTTCAAATTGTCTTGTTTATTCCATACCTTTTGTTTTATCATGAAGTAGACAAGTTAAAATTCACCATCGGCAGAGACCATTTCATGTCAAAGAGAGAAACAAATTAATTATCTTTTTTGGCAAGAAAGAAAATCACAATAAAACAAGTACAGTCTAATTTGCACTTGGCTTTGGATCAAGACTTTGGTACTACAAATAGGAAGCAGTTTAACACAGTAGTTAAGAAAACATTCTCTGGAGTCAAACTGTTTGCTTTCTAATCTCAACTCTACCCTCAGTAGTTAAATGGCCAAGAGAAAATGATTTACCTCTCTAACCTACAATGTTTACATATCTACAGTGAACGTAATATCTCTTACCTTGCAGATCTTAAAATTGAAAGGGTCATGTGCAGTGGCTTATGCGGGTAATCCCAGCTGCACAGGAGGCTGAGGCTGAAGGATAACAAATTGAAGGATAGCCTGGGCAATTTTGTGAGACACTGTTTCAAAATAAAATTTTAAAAAGTGTCGTATATGTAGCTCAGTGATAGAGCACTGAGAAAGTAAGCATCTCAGTAAAAAAGTAAGCATCTATGATTATCAGTATTACAACGGATTCATATAAAATAGAAATGGAATGAAATGATATTATTTGTTGAATTCAGCCAGCACCAAACTTGCTTGCATTAAGCTGAGCTACCTTGTTGAGTGATCCCAGCAGATGCTGTATGGAACAGAGAATAGCTTTCCCTACAGAGACTTGCTTGAATTTTAGATTAACAAGCAAAATAACTTGCTGTAGTTTCTTAAGCCACTTAGTTTTGTTATTTAACAAAAGATAACCAATTAAAATCTTAATTCCACAGCCAGGCCAAGTGGTGCACACCTGTAATCCCAGTGACATGAGAGGCTGAGGCAGGAGAATTGCAAGTTCAAACCCAGCCTCAGCAACTTAGCGAGGCCCTAAACAACTCAGTGAGACCCTGTGTCTAATAAAATATTTTTAAAAGGCTGAGGATGTTGCTCAGTAATTAAGTGCCCCTGGATTCAATCCCCGGTACCAAAAAAAAAAACTTGATACCAGAGATGGGTGATGCCATAGTAAAACCTCAAATGTGTGTCATTGATTTTAAAACCATCTGGTAAGGTCAACAGTTGGATTGGCCTTGAGAAGGCTACCAGTGTGTAGACAAAGTGCAAAGCATGGCAAAATGTATTTTCTGAATATGATTATAACAATATTTCACATCCCACATACTCTTTTTGAAGCTTCCCACTTTCCATCAAAAGGAAGCAGGAGTCTTTTCACCTCAGGTAAGATAATCCATAGGGTGTGGTGGGAATGGCACTATGTGACTCCCAATTGGCATGTGCTTCTATCTTATTCCCTTACAGTGCCCTCTCTTGATAGCTATTCAATGAGGAAACTCTTGAAGACCATGGAGAATCATACAAGCAGAAGCCACAAGGTTACTAGCCCCCAACCTTGACTGAGCTCCCAGAAAGTAGTCTATGTCAACTTCAGAGTCATGTGAGAAAGACATTTTGTATAAGAACCCCCTTCAGCCCATCGATCAGCTGATACTTACCCAACCCAAGCTACCTTCTTCACAAAGACATGTCCAAAATGTAGATTTGCAGGAAACGCATGATTGTTATTTTTTCTACATGCCACTTTGGAGATTTTCAAAGCAATAGATTACTGATACAAGTTTTCAGTATACCACTGGTGAATAATTGCCAAATGAAAATTCTGTTTTTCAAGTTACACTCATCTATTTCTCAATTGTTTTTTCTTCAAAAGTTTCTTTATTAATTTTTTTAATTTCAAATGACAAAATTAAAATAGAATTAGTTAGTATATGGTAATACAATCTTTTCAAGTGATTTCTATCATTTACAAATAGGTACATGTAAAAATATTTTTGTAAAGTTAAGTTTTACTAACAAATCCAAAATAAACAAACTCATATTACTCATGCAGGAAAAAACTTGAGATTTAAGATATAAAAATGGAAGTTTGGGTTATTTGTTCATTTGAGTTTTGTTTTATTTTCATTTGTCATTGTTTTCAAAATAGCTTTTAACTCTAATTTCTTTGACCAGTTTATTGTATTTTCGCAAAACAAAAAAAAGTCCATGTAAACTAGTAAATCCCAGTTTCATCTGTAAGCTTTTCTACATGCAATTCTCTTTAAGGAATAAAAAATATGACTTTCAAAGCTGTATATTTTGCCTCTCCCCCAATAACATATTAATGTTGTCTACTTAAGATTTTATCTAATAAGATTTATTCACATCATGATCATTCCAAGTATTTGGGTCATATGAGAACTACTTTTGCATCATATTAAACTATATGGTATAATATACATATATTATCT
Source organism: Geosciurus inauris (assembly GCA_004024805.1). Classification (NCBI taxonomy): domain Eukaryota; kingdom Metazoa; phylum Chordata; class Mammalia; order Rodentia; family Sciuridae; genus Geosciurus; species Geosciurus inauris. The sequence continues at coordinate 13,414 of PVHX01012974.1, read as the reverse complement.
ACTTAGCTTGGCTATATATCTGCTCCGAACATAACCTGAAATGTTTCTTTTTTTCAGTTTGAAATAGTCTTTAACATTTAATCTATGGAAGGGAGGGGGGATGGGAATAGAAAAGACAACAGAATAAATCTAACATAATTTTCCTATGTACACATGAAAATACCTAAGTGAACCCCACCATCGTGCCCATCCACAAGAATGAGGTCCTAATTAGAATAAGATATATCCTATACTTCTATAATTTTATCAGAATGGATTCTACTGTCATGTATAACTAAAAAGAACCAATAAATTTTTTTAAAATAATAATCTACACCAAAAAATCTACTCAATACACATTTTCCTGTTTCAATTTTGCAGATGAGGTAATAGAGACTCAGAAAGGTCAAATTGATCTACTTAGTAACAAAATCAGATTTCAAGTTCTGTTCTTCTACCTCACACTAAAAAGACTTCATGTACAAATAGACCACACCGACTCACACCAACCACACTTCTTTGGCATGGTTCAAGTTTTCACTAAAGAGAATATTGAAGATTATTACAAGACCTTTTGAAATATGTAGAAGTCTACTGAGAAAGTTCAAATCTATTAATGCTGTATTGATCCTAATTATTAAACACTCTCTAATGCCTTTTCTTCTTCAGAGCAGAAATGATGCAGTTCACTTCTGCCAAAGAGTATTATTTCATATAACTATCAGGATAAGGTTTTATATATCAATATTAAGAAGAAAAACACATTCAATTGCTGCTCATTCTCCTTTGGAAACTAGTATTCAATTTTTCACTTTCCCTTAAAGAGGAGTAATTTTTGGACTGCATAGGAATCTGAATTGCAAAAAATTCCATGCTTTGCCCCAGTTTGTAGAAGAAATTAGCGCAATGCTTATGTAACAGTTCTGAAATGCCAAGCATTGTGCTTCATTTTCACATTAATAAGCCAGACTTCTCTAAAGCTCCAAGGTTAGACTCTCAGGAGAAATTGTTTCTTCAGCCAATTTCTTCTTGACTTCGTAGTTTATAAACTAAAACACTTTTTGAGATACAAAGAAAATACAAATTAATAAAACACAGGACTAGAGCTTCATGTCAATTGTGTAGAGGATTAATGCATATAAACTGCCAAGCACAGGTTTTGAAACAGACCCTATAGACTTCCAGTTGCCATAGTAACTGCATGGTTTTATTAAATGTAAAAATGTAAACAGATGAGCACAGCTCAGGTAAATCATCACTGTAGCCATTGTTGGCCTTTGAGTGGCAGAAATAAGTAGTGCGTGCTCTTTCCAAAATAAAATAATCACAATCATAATTTAAACACTTGACTTCTTGGTCTGTAAACATCTTCCCCTCAAAACCTTTTTTACTAATTACTCATGAAGAGAAAGGTTCTAATGAATTATTAATAATTTGGGAACTTGGAAGGTTTCTTTTTAATATTTTTAGTTGTAGATGGACACAATACTTTTATTTTATTTATTTATTTTTATATGGTGCTAAAAATCAAACCCAGTGCCTCATACATGCTAGGCAATTATTCTACCACTGAGCCACAACCCCAGTCCCTTAATAATTTTGTTATGAAAACAGGTAGGAAAACTACACTAAAATGGAAGAGTATAAATTTGGCAATCCTGCCAAACATAGCATTCTGTTCCCTCATTCTCTTGATCCCAGACTGTTCTTTCATTTACCCATGAATAAAGGAGGGTGGGGTGAGAATTAAAACTGCTATTATAAATGCAAGTACTCCTCTGAAATAGTTGTAGGCTATTTTCAGCAAAAAACATGAGGAAAAAAATCTTTAGATATAATAATAAAGGAATAAAATTTTGAGCCAGGCACAGTGGCTCACGCTTGTAATCCCAGAACTTTGGGAGGCTGAGACAGGAGAATCGTGAGTTCAAAGCCAGCCTCCACAACGGCAAGGCACTAAGCAACTCAGTGAGACCCTGTCCCTACATAAAAACACAAAATAGGGCTGGGGATGTGGCTCAGTGGTTGAGTACCCCTGAGTTCAATCCCTGGTACCAAAAAAAAAAAAAAAAAGGAATAAAATTTTGGGAAAGATAAGTGATAAAGAGCTATAATTGTTAAAACATTTGAAGACTAAAGTTTCTAAAGAGCTTCTTTTTCATAAAAAATTATATATATAAAATTTTATATTATATATAACTGTATATATTATATATTTTTATATATTTATTATATATTTTATATTATATATAATTCCTTATTTAGGCTTAATCTAAAGGCTTTGGGAAAGACAATAGAAAACAATTCAATAATCAAGCCCCTCCACCTTTTATTAGGAATGGGGAAAACATCAACTAGAACGGTAAAAATAACATGCACAGGGGGTCACAATATTATTTAATCCTACAGCTAAGATTTAGATGCCACAATCTAATATTTCCTTTTTCAGATACTAAGCGAAAATACACAATACATATTCTTAATGCTATGAGGTTGTTAGAGAAGAATATGTTTGATTTATTCTTTGATCACAAAATGGGTAATAAGGAATGTCCTAATCGTTTCATTTATAGAAGAATACATTATTAATAGGAAAATCTTGCTAAAAGTAGTAGAGCTTATGAATGCCTGAGAGAATAATAAAAAGAGAGATTAAAATGCATCCATACATAAGCAGGCTCTCAAATGCTAAGCAAAGAAAACTGCTGTGGCATATTGAATACCTAATATGAGTCAGATATTGTGTTAAATGCTTCCATACATTGTAGTTCACTGGTTTAGGAGCTTAGCTCTTTAAGTTGATGTTGGGTTTAAATTCTATCCCACTGCTTATGAGCTACATAATCTTGAGCAAGTTATTCAATCTCTAAGCCTTAGACTCTTTGTAAAATGAAGATATCAAAACACCTTCCCCAGTGTTCCTCAAAGTCTATTCTAGGCATTAAATTAGATACCCATGTAAAATATTCCGTTATAGTATTATAACACACTTATTATTCAGCAATTTTGTATTATTACCTCATTTAGTCTTTATAACAACAGCAGCAAGTTGATACAATTATCCCCATTTCACAAGAAAATTTAGCCTTAAAAATTTTTAACTATGCTGACCAAGAAGTAGAGCCTAGATATAAATTCCAATATTTACTTTGTTTTCTAACTTGTGTTTTTAATTGTCAGGTCATGCTGAATTAAAGTGGAGGTTAATAATGAAGCCTGATTACATTTCTTGGTCTTTCTCTGTGGACTTGAAAAATTCCTTGAGTCAATCCATGTGTTTGGTAAGCTATCTCTCAGCCTGCACAAAACTCAACTGATAGTGGATCAGGGACCTAGGAATTAGACCAGAGACCTTGCACCTACTAGAAAAGAAGGTAGGTCCAACACTCCATATCATGTTGACTTTGGAACCGACTTTCCTCAACAAGACTCCTAAAAAGCAAGAAGTAAAATCAAGAATCAATAAATGGGACGGTATCAAACTAAAAAGCTTCCTCACAGTAAACAATCAAGAATGTGAAGAATGGGAGAAAATCTTTGCCACTGGCACCTCAGATAGAGCATTAATCTCCAGGATATACAAAGAACTAAAAAAACTTAATGCCAAAAAAACAACCCGATGGATACATGGGTAAAGGAACTGAACAGGCACTTCACTAAAGAAATACAAATGGTTAACAAATACATGAATAACTATTCATCATCTCTAGCAATTAAAACTATAGTGAGATTCCATCTCACTCCAGTCAGAATGGAAATTATCAAGAATACAAGTAACAATAAATGTTAGCGAGGATGTGGCAGAAAAGGTACACTCATATGTTGCTAATTGGACTGCAAACTGGTGTACCCAATCTGAGAAGCAGTATGGAGATTCCTTAGAAAACTTGGAATGGAACCCAGTTATCTCACTCCTCAGCCTATAACCAAAAGACTTAAAACCATTATACTACAGTGATGTGGCCACTCAATGTTTATAGCAGCTCAGTTCACAATAGCCAAGTTATGAAACCAACCTAAGTGCCCTTCAACAGATGAGTAGATAAAGAAAATGTGGTGTATATACAGCCATGAAAAAGAATTATTTAATGACTTTTGCCAGTAAATTCATGCCACAATCTAATATTTCTGGAGACTCTCATACTAGGTGAAATAAGCCAATCCCAAAAAACCAAAGGTCAAATGATATCTCTGATATGTGGTTGCTAACACACAATTGGGTAGGGACAGTGAAGAGGAGGGAAAGAATAGAAGTTCACTGGATTAGACAAAGGGGAATGAAAGGGAAGGAGGGAGAATGGGAATAGAAAAGATAGGAGAATGAATCAGACATAACTTTCCTTTGTTCATGTATGAATATACGACCAATGAAACTCTGTATCATGTGCAACCACAAGAATGGGATCCTAATTAGAAAAGTTATACTCCATATATGCATAAGGTATCAAAATACACTGTACTGTCATGTATATCTAAAGAGAACAAAGGAAAAGAAATATACAAAACAAGTACAGTTCCTGGCTTCATGGAACTCACAATTTATCTGAGTAAATAACAATAAAATGAAGACATAATAAAAGATTAAACTTCATGACCCCAGGTCTAAGATTCATAATTTAGTTACAGAGAGTAAAGATTTATGGACTGGAGATATAGCTCAGTTGGTAGAGTGCTTGCTTCGCATGCACAAAGCCCAGTACCAATCCCCAATACCACAAAAAAAAAAAAAAAAATCCAGTGGAAAGTAAAGCTTTAGATGAATGGACCTTACAGACAGTAATATAGAATTACTTTTAATTCTGGAAGATGAATATATGTAGATATACTTAGAAAAGAAAGGATGATGTTTTATGTATAAGAAACAGAATGAGGAAAGACATCAAGAGAGCTCAATGAAAAATAATTTGGAAATGGATTTAGAAGCCCTAAATTAGAGAGCTGGAAGTAGAAATAAATGGGTATGTTGAAGATGTAATTGATAGGAAATACAATAGAACTTAGAAACAGATTTGATAAAGATCATGAACAAGAAAGGAAACCAAATGACTTTCAATGTTCTAATCTGACACATAAGAAAAATTCCATATATCAGTTACAGAAGCAGAGAAATTGAGAACAGGAATGGGAACATGTGAGAATGACATATCTAGCTTGGGACTTATTGTATTTGGGAAGTTCCTAGAATAACTGTTGACATAAGACAGTTGAAAAGGGAAGATGATTAAAATAGAGTTTCCTCAGGACATTTCTCTTTTTTTAGCATCTGTGCTCCCCACTCTTGAATTTGCAAAGCAAAGCGCCTTAGTATAACTTTAAATGGTTGAAATTAAATAGTTTAATTTATTAATAGTGTTCCTGTACTATCTTGTGTAAGCTTGATTAGTCCCAGTGTCCCTGCTATGTAAACAAATATTGTTTCCTCATTAAACAAAGATTATACATCTCTGAAAAAGGAATAACAAGGTAGCTGGAAGACAGTAGGTGTTCAATAAATGATAGTAACATTTATTTCTGCTTTTATTTGAACAAAAATAAAAAAGAGAACCAACTGGTATAGCTATCCTGCAAACTGGTACATATCAAATATGCATGTCATCTGCTTTGGCCTGAGCTTCAATTTCCTATGTTGAAATTTGGGATGACAATCTTAGCAGATGTTTTATCTACCAAAAATTTTAAAATGATTCTCATTGCAACCTTAAGGGGTATTTTACCGAATACATAAAGTGCTACAACCCTATCTCATATTTACCTTTTATCATTCATATACAGAATTGGTTATAATGTCCTTCCCCATGTGCATGCCTACAAATATTCTCTTTGTTCTTTCAGATTAATGTTTCAGACTTTCTCTGGGAAGACTTCCCAGCCAAGGTAGAGGTTAAATCCTTTTTTCCATGGTTGCCTCCTCAACCAATCTTAGTAGTATGCTTGTTCCTCACCTTGGTAGCACTTAGTACAAAGAGCAATTTTAATCTTCATCCTATTCTTTTTTTTTTTTTTTTTTTTTTTTGGTACTGGGGATTGAACTCAGGGGCACTCGACCACTGAGCCACATCCCCAGCCCTATTTTGTGTAGAGACAGGGTCTCACTGAGTTGCTTAGCGCCTCACCGTTGCTGAGGCTGGCTTTGAACTCTTGATTCTCCTGTGTCAGTCTCCCAAAGTGCTGGGATTACAGGCATGCACCACCACCATGCACAGCTCACCTTATTTTTAACATATAGAAAATGTACTGCATATGTGAAAGTGTCTGTATATACATATATACACATATACACAATAATACATTTTCAGAAACTTTATTTTTCATAAAAATCCTGAGTATAAAATGATGTGAGATTAAAGAGCATGTCCTCCATCAAGGAGGGCAAACCCTTCTCTATATTTGTGTTAACTAAGTAAATTATAATTTTCTGTATCACAAAAGTGCTTCAAAAATACAGACAATCATCCAGTCCCCTGAAGACCACAGGAGTATGCCAGAACTACTTTCATCTAAAGTGTTTCAATTGCTTATGCAATTTACCTGGGTGCCTGGTCCAACAGAATTCTGGAGCTTTTCTCCTTAGAGTATATGTTCAGTTCTAAGACTGGGCTCTTCTTTATACCAATGATACTCTGATTCATTTTAATTAAGAAAACAAGGATGCTTTTGCCCATGGAAATAATTGTCTTAACTGAGCTAGTAGCCTCATAATAATTAGAATAACTGACTCTCAAAAGACAATTTAGTTAAAAAGAAAAGAAAGTTTTGTGACAAAGTTGCTATAACAATATTTTTTTCATTTCTTCAAGTTTTTAAAAATTTTGCAAAGAACCAATTCAGAAAATTTGGGTCTGTTTCCCTTGAGCTTAAGCTCAAGTTTTGAGGCCAGTAAAGATCACTGGAAGCAAAGACACTTGAAAATATATGATGAGACTTCTTAACATAATTCTGTACACACACTAGGTGCTCAAGAACTTTGAGAAAGTGGGCTGAGGTTGTGGCTCAGTGGCAGAGCGCTTGCCTCGCATGTGTGAGGAAGTGGGTTCGATCCTCAGCACCACATAAAAATAAACAAAACAAAATAAAGACACTGTGTCCATGTGTAATAAAAAATATTTTTAAAAACTTTGAGAAAGTTAAGATAAAGGGATTGTTTTGTTTTGTTTTTGTTTTTGCACAGATTACAAGTATTTTCATAAAGATTATACAAGGATGCTTTGGAAGTCATTAACCATATTTTCCCACATTTTAGTCTCTAGTAGAATCTCTCTTTTGACCTCTTAACACCCAAAGGATACCATTATCATAAAATCATTGTACTTGGAATAAACAGGAAGAATGAATGCAACAGGGGATCCCTGAAGGTAAAATCAAGTACAAATATGTAGACTGTGATTGCCATAATGTATATTTGCCTAAGACAACTGGATAAATGCCTGAAACATATAAAATGTGCTCCTGTTGGATCTAGGCTTTCAAATTTCCTATCATCTTTGAAGTCAGATATTTACCAAGAAATTCTCTCTGCATAGCCTTTGCTTGGAGTTCATCTAGCACCTTCTGTCAGATAACCTAACACTACAGCATGCTAAAACATTAGTGCATGTTAGAGAAGGCTGAAACCATCAGGATGGAAACCAAGACCACTAAAGCAATTTGCTTTGTTACAAATTCTCATGAGTGTATAGATTTGACTTTATATCACATGGCAACAAAAATCATTCTGTTGTTCCCAAAGTAAATATAGCTGTAGCTCTTAATCAGCATCTTTTAGTCTAAGCTTGGCTTATGTATTTATAGATGCCAGCATGCTAGTGTTACCATAGGCTAAACTGGATAAGTCTTGTCAAGGGACTTCTTAGCTTTTGCTATATGCAGAACCAATAAGAATCTGCTAATGTTATTATCAAATGCAGTCCTATCAGCACAAAACACTTGGCTTGGCATTTTGATAATAACATTTTTAAGGAAGTGGACAAGATGGGATTCTCTTTTATGTGGTAAATGGATAATAAATAAGAAGCCTCTCATATTGGTTTAGTAAGTAGGAAAACTAGATGGAGTTTGTAACATAAGAAACATAAGAGATGGCATCCATGATAAATTCTCAACACTGGAAAATGAACACTCTAAATAGCCATTTCTGAATTTGCGCTGTAATTCCAGTTGAAGGGCTATTCATTCATATGACTATTTCACAAGGGATATTTACAGCCCTCGCAACGTTAATGCAAAAAGACTACCCAGCAGTACATTCTACTTAAACTCTAGCTCGTTCCGATAAGGAAATCGAAGGAAAGTCTTATTCACAACACAGAATGAAATAGCTAAAATCCCCTACATCAGAGAGGAGCACTGTGAGGATGTTGTGGTAGAAATGGGACTAAAGAAGGAAGAAAACGGTGGCTATCTCTTGAACACAGTGAACCTGTCTTCATTCACCAGCCTGCCATTCTGCATTTCTCCTTGGCCTTTCACTGTGCTCTCTGGTTCATGGATTTTCTTACATATTGCCAAAATTATGAAAAGAGGAAAACTGGTTGTCTTCTGATTTTTAATAAGAATTTTCTCTCATTAATAAGAATTTTTTTTTTAAGCTGAGCACTTATTTAGGAATTGTGGGAAGGAGTTTTCTGCCTTGGCAACTACTGTACTTCTTAGCAGTTTGGTGAGTAGGTGCCGAAGTAAGCATAAGAGAGAAGGACCAAGTCCAGAAAGCCTGACTCTTGTCTAAGTCACATGGTGAGTTCTCCATTACACTGACAAAATACCTGGGAAAACCATCTTGAAAGGAAGGAAGATTACTTTTGGCTCGTGGTTTCAGCCTATGGTGACTTAACCCTGTTGCTCTGGGGCTGTGGTAGCACACTGCATGGTGGTGTGCTAGTGTGGCGGAAGAGGTCTTGAACAGTGAGACCTGAGAGGCAAAGAGAATGATGAAGGGGCCTGGGTTCCGATATCCCATTCAAGGCATGCCCCTGAGCACCTAGCTTCCGCCCACTGGCTGGTGACCACGCCTTTAACATGTGGTCTTTGGGGGACACTTCAGAGCCAACTATAGCAGAGCTCAAGGCAAAGGCATGCTTCCAATCACCTTTTCTGAAATCAGATCTCACATGCTTATATACCGTTATCCTCTCCTCTCCAAAGAATACTACTATATAAGCAAGAACAGTCAGTTCAGCTTTCTAGTGACCATAAATTCTAAAAATTAAAACTTGCAAAGCTACCCCTATTACCTTATCTAAAGTCCCCCTTCTATTCTCACTGATCTATGTATTAGCCCTTTATTTCCTTTGTGCTACCTGCCTCAATTATGATTATTTTTTCTGATTACTTGGGTATCTGTCCTTTACACCAGAACATAACCTCTCTGAGGGCAGAACAGTTTGTGTCTTGTTTATTGCACTTATTTTATCTAGTTTCTGCCTTAGTGCTCAGCATGTAGTGAAGTTATAATAAATATCTGTTCACCATCTGCTCTTTATAATTTACACAAAAGAACCCAAAAAAGAATTTCGTGTATTATCACTAAGAATCAAATCCTCTAAGTGCAAAAATTATTCAGTAGAAATAAAAACTGTAGAATTTTAGAGCTGCAGAAGGCTTTAGAAAACCATTTAGATTACGTATTTTGTATAACCAATGATGAAGCAGTGAATCCCAGAGAGGTCACTCAGCTTACCCAAAGACACAAGTGTGTACAGAGTTGGAGTGAGAATTTAACTTTGTTTATATGTTTCTACCCTGCATTTACTGAAAAATGAATCTAGGGAAATTGGATAAGAATACTAATAGTGTTAAGACATGTTTTTTGGCTCGTGGTTTCAGCCTATGGTGACTTAACCACAGCACAATGAAAATTTTTCTTGCAGCTTGAAACACTTGATTCCACTTCCAAATAACATTAATTTACACAAGAAAATATGATTTGTTGTATATCACTGATAAGAACAGGCATTCTGTTTTATAATTTAAATATCTCAATGTTTCAAGATAGAAAACATATTCTAACATATTTTAGTTCTCCCTCCCCCGCAAAATCCACCACTTCTGAAATAAGGATTTGGGAAGGCAAGATAGCTACAAATAAGGATTTATGTCTAACTTTCTGATTTCTTCATCAACTCAGAGTAATCCTTAGGCTCTCTGTTAATTCAATAAATGGTAGCAAAGACTTTTCCCATTTGCCTCTTAAATATGCTATTTTGGTCAACAAATAATAGTTTGTATCTTGGAATTCAGACTGCATATAAATATATATGAAGGATTGTTAATGTTATTTAAATTTACACTATCATATAACAAAAGGGGGAAAAAATGTCCACACTGAAATCATCTATGGTTCACACCATAGCAAGTAGTTATGACAGCCCATATGGCGTGAAGATCACCCACAGCCAAAAGTTCCATAAGAGTGTGGCAGGGTGACATCCAGGAGTGAAGTGCTATTTTGCTGTAGCATCTCACTTCATAGGGGCATAGAACTCGCAATATGAAAAGGATGCATAGAAGCCGCCATGCTGATAAGGGTGGAAACTGGGGAATCAAACAAATGTTTGTGATTCAAAGTGGCTCTCCTAACAACCGGCTCCAAATGGGCTGCCGCTGCGGAGAGCAAGCTGTGCTCAGAGACTAATTGCTGCACTTGTTAGAGTGTGCAAGAAGGTGTTTATTTGTTTTACATGTGTTTGGTGCCAAGACATCCTGGGGATCTGGAGCTGAAGCGGAAACAGAATGACAGTATTTAGAAAACTAAACACAAAAACAAAAGGGAAGGAGAGTGTTTTTTTGTGAAAGTGACTTGAGCACGCAACATATGCAAAGCTTGAGGCTCTTATCCTAGGTGATTAATTCTTGCATCTTCTTCAGATCAACCTGGGGGGAGCCCGTGCTGGAATGTATTAAGGCTGGGATTCTTTGATGTTGTTACTTTTATTTAGATGGTGAATTATTCAAAACAAGGAGGATTGTCTAAGAGCTACCAATAGAAATAAAAGGGAATGAACTCCAGGAAAGGAAGGAAGTGAAGCACAAAAGGTGGGTGTTCCAACAGTTCCACCTGAGGGGCAAAGCCTAAAATATGCACCATAAGGAATTCGCCACACCTGGCCTGGCCAGCTTTGAACATAATAGATTTCCACTAACGTTTTTAAAGATTTAATGATGAAAATGCTTCTACTAAACAAACATGTCTATCTTCGCTCCTACTTGATAGCTTCCATAGTCTCCTTTGGAGAGAAATTCGCTCCTCCAAATCTAAACCCAAATGCTTAAAAAGTAAGCTAATTCCTCCAAGCAATGTCCATGGTCAGCCTTAAAAACAGTCATTATTTCTCATGGTTTTTCTCTTGATAACAGAGCGATTTGAACATAAATAAACTTCTCGAAGACAAAGTTAAAATGTTTACATTTTCTATGTGATTGACATGAATTATTTATCTAAACCTGAAAAATATGTGTAATATTCACTGTATTATATATCATATGAAACACCTGTTTTTCATAATCTATGTCACAGAAAAAAGTCAAGTTTTTAATTAGGTCTTCTAAAAAGTTCCCTTTGTTACCTCAAATTTAAGCAAAAAGAAATTTGTTTGCTTTCTCCCTCTGTTTTTCTAGGTCTCTCTCTCACCCCTTTTTCCCTTCTACCTGTAAGGTATTTGAAAATTCCTCAAACAGGAGGAAGTAGTAACCTTTATTTTTCACACAAGAAAAATATGGAAATCTATACGCATACTAATGTTTAAAATCTCCATTTATGTCATTTACTTTCTATTCTTCATTGCTTCCTGACACAAATAGTGTGAATTATTTCATTAATGAAGTGAAAAGCATATGTCAGACTGAGAATCATGCAAATTTTCAATCTTACACAAAAAGAAAATCCCATATTCAAGAAAAATATCTCAACTTCTCCCAGATTAACCCATTAAGTCCAAGTTTTCATTTCTGTGAATATTGCCACAAAATCAACACAGGTGCATTAAAATAGGTTGAAAATCATGACCTAGAGCTTATATATCCATTGTATCTGTATACATATAGTAAAATATATTTTTAAATCCTCTAATCAGGGCTAGGGACATAGCCCAATTGGCAGAGTGCTTGCCTTGCATGCACAGAGGCCCTGGGTTCATCCCCAGCACTACAAAAAAAAAAAATAAGTAAATAAACAAATCCTCTAATCATTTACCTGCTAGTCTTCTCAAAAGAATAGCCCTCTAAAACAAAGATACTAAAAGTAACATGTTTATTGTTACCATGACCATTTATTTGTTGTTCAATTTAAGATTGTATTGATGTTACACATCTGAGACAACAGGACAAAATGGGTTAGATTTATTTTTAACTTTGATACTATACTAAGATAATCTTTGAAAAGTTGCCATGAAGTAGATTGTCATGAGTGGCTATGCTATTTAAGTAGAACAGACCTGTTTGTGCCTTTCCTCAATGTCAAAAGTTGTTAAATAACAACAAATTTACAAGCTATACCAATTTTATCAGTTTCAATTTACCAAGTACTCATGGTTTACTTGGTAGCCATGAATAGGGCAATCACAAGTTGTTTTATTCAACTCCAATCTTAATTATTAATACTTAAAACATAAATCACATATCATACTTTGCACAATGATATATATACTGGTAACAGAATGGCTATGAAAGGATTAATAGTGGTCACAGGGTTTAAAGACAAAACTGAAAGCAAAGGCGAGAACCGATGCAGTTCCAAGAGTTGTCATTGCAGATGTTCAGATTACCTATAAAACTGTTACCAAGAGCTCAGACCTTGTCCCCAATGCCAATTTAGAAAGGAGGACACTGTTTTGAGAAAAAAAAAAAAGAGGATTTATTGCTTTGCTACCAAAGGAGAAGCACAGGGAATCCCTGTCCTAGAGGCTGTGATTCTCCCCATCAGGCCATAAAAAAGATCAAAAGCCTTTTTTTCCCTTTAATTTGTTCTTTTTAGATACACATGATAGTAGAGTGTATTTTGACTTATATTTTATACATACATGGAGTATAACATTCTAATTAGGATCCCATTCTTGTGGTTGTACATGATGTGGAGTTTCACTGGTGATGTATTCATAAATGAGCACAGGAAAATTATGTCCGATTCATCCTACTCTCTTTCTTATTCCCATCCCTTCTCTTCCTTTCATTCCCCTTGGTCTAATCTGCTGAATTCTGTTCTCCCTTTCCCCATCCCCTTGTTGTGTGTTAGTATCCAAAAAGCCCTTCAAAGGCTGCATTCCAGTACATTCCAGGTGTGCCCTGACTGGGGGTGAGGGATGCACCCTGATGGTGTGTTGAAATTAACTTGTTAATTTGGGAGATAGTCACTTCCTAGATCTTCAGGTGACATCTTTCTGAGGTGGGTTTGTATTCAAGGACAAGGATGAATAACTGGGCCTAAGAAAAGGAATCCTGTGTGTGT